>APFE030407012.1:14093-206509 GCA_000404065.3 Pinus taeda | reverse complement strand
CTAATTTTTCGAGATCTATCCATTGGAACACTTACTTTCAGCATCTTCAGCTTCAGTTTTTTTTTTAATGGAAAGTCCATGCCAAGTCATTCTTGACAGTGCTAACTACTTCCAATGGGTATCCTACATGGAAGATTTACTTAGAAGTAAAGGTCTCTACAGAATAGCCACGGGCCAAGAGAAGAAACCAAAAGATGAAGACAAGGTTGCAAAATGGGAAATAGACAAGATCAAGCACGTGGTTTGATATAGGGATGTCTATTTCTCCTGATCTTAGATTCCATATTGTAGAACTTGATACTCCTCATGAAGCATTGGAACAAATCGCTAAAGTTTTTGGGATTAAAAATGAAATTAGAGCCCATCAACTTGAAAAATGAGTTGCTTACATTGGATCCTAATAATTTTTCTTGCATTGAAGATTTCTTGTCCAAATTCAAGACCCTTAGATATCTCTTGGAAGGTGTTAAGGTTAAGAAAGAAGATAGTAACCTTATTTATTCCATCCTTACTAAGTTGGGGCCAGCCTACTCTGTATTTGTTTCCACCTTCCATTCTACAAGAGAAGCTTTCATTTGTCAAGGAAAAGACTACAAGGCCCCTTCCTTTGACTCTTTTTGTGATTCTTTTAATAAGAGAACAAGAAAAACTCTTACACCTTGGTCTTCTTAATCTTGGAAACTCTTCCAAGAAAGCGTTAGCCGCCCAGCAACAACCAAATTTAAAGAATCCTAAGAAGTCATATCCTAAAAAGAATGGTCCTAAACCAAACAAGGGTCCGAAGCAAACTCAGTCTCAAAATGAAAGATCATTTCAGCAAAATGATAAGACCAATAAAAACAAATGGAAGAAGACTGATAGACATTGTAACTTTTGTAATCGAGATGGCCACTTAGGATCTAAATGCTTTAAGAAGATGGAAGCCTTGGAAGCCGCAATGAAGAAACATAACATCCATGTGGAGCATTCTTCTACTTCAACTTCAACTTCATCTTCCAGAATGGCACTTTCTGCATGTCGTTGTCAATCATCTCAGTCTGGTTATGCATTAAATGTATCTTCTTCTTCTCATTCTCATGAGTGGCTCATTGATTCTGTAGCCTCTTATCACATGGCCAAAAACAAAGCCATGTTTTCTTGTTTAAATGATTGTAACACCAAAAATATATATGTTGGTGATGATCTCTTAATGTTGTAGGGACTGGAACTGTTCATCTAGACAATGGTCAGTTTAATGATGTATTATGTGTTCCAACCTTATCCAGCAACCTTCTATCTGTATCTCAGATAACTCATTCAGGTGAAGGTAAAATTGTTGAATTTTCACCTCATGATGTTGTAATCAAGGATCTAAGAGATCCTAAACAGATTCTAGCTACTGTTATTGCTGATGATTCCACAAGGTTGTATAAGTTTCACAACTTTGGGTCATCAAATCTTCCCTCAGTATTTGTTGCTCATAATGATGAAGTGAGCAAACTTTGGCATGAGCGATTTGGTCACTTAAACTATCGCTCCCTTCAGCATCTATGTAAAGAAAATATTGTGACAGGTCTTCCTATGGTATCTTGCAGAGATGGTGTTTGTTCCGGATGTGTACTCGGAAAACATCATCGGGACAGTTTTGACAAACGTGCCTCTTGGCACGCATCAGCCCATTTACAGCTTGTGCACAGTGATTTATGTGGTCCACTTCCTGTTGCTTCATTCTCTGGCTGCAAGTATTTCTTAACTTTCATTGATGATTTCTCCAGACGCACTTGGGTATACTTCTTAAAACTCAAGAGCGAAGTATTTAACACATTTTTGGCCTTCAAAGCTTTTGTTGAAAAACAATCTGGACATCAAATTCTTAAGCTAAGAACTGATAATGGTGGAGAATATGTTAAAAACACATTCATCAACTTTTGCACCGAAAATGGAATTCAAATGCAACATACTGTTCCGTACACTCCACAACAAAATGGTGTAGCTGAAAGGAAAAATCGCACCTTAAAGGAAATGGCTAATTGTATGTTGCAATCTAAAGGACTCAGTCTTAGTTTTTGGGCCTAAGCAATTAATTGTGCAAATTATATAATAAATCGCACTCCTACTAAGGTTCTAAAGAATATCACTCCAGAAGAAGCTTAGAGTTCCATTAAACAGAGTTTGGTTTCTTTGATCCTATTGCAACATACATGGAAATTTTTTCCAGTTTAAATGATAGATCAAATTGTCTTTTACACAACCAGAGTCGTTATGTGCATGTATGGCCATCAACATTTACATTTGTGTCCTGGTTGAAGCACTTTCAAGAAGAATTCCTTGTCACAGTTACTTGATTGGTTGATTTGGAATTACAACATTACTTGATCTATCAATTTTGCAGCAAAGTGGGTTAGATTTGTACATAAATAAGCTGCTCAAGGTAGCATTTCAGTTTTCAGTATTTGTTTATGTACACGTTGCAGTATGTATATGTTATTGGATTGGTATGAGTTGTTTTGGGTTTGCAGTTGTTTGACCATCCATGCCCAATGGAAGAGGCACTATCTACTTTCTAGAGATCTATAGTTCTTGGCACCTCCAAGGAGCTACCATCCCCATTGGAGCCAATGTTAGTTCCAGTCTTCGCAGCCTGTCACCAGGGATCAACATGAGCTCTTACTATGTCTGGTTTTGTTAGATGTTTTGCACATGATGCTCAGCACAAAACATGTCACAAGTGTTTTCATTAGAAGGAGCTCGGAAAAATCTTTTCAACAGTATATCACACTCTCGTAACTGGTTCCTGGATTAGAAAAAATGAATGAGTGAATCTTGGTTATGCATGTTTCGAGGTCAGTTGCTGCACACAATGACAAGTTTAGTACAAAATCAGTTTCTGAACTAATGGTAAGGAATTTTTGAAATGTGAAAGACGTTTTTGTTCACCACATACTAAATAACAAAAACTTCCTTCATTTTATGCACAAGTGTTACTATGTGGGAGATATATAGCGATATTTGGAGCCTACTATAAAACAAAGCAAATTTTTCATATTTTCTACTGGTTTAGTCATTTTAGTGCGGAGCCATTTTACAACAGATGGAAAGTAATTTTGCAAAACCCAAGGAGGTTTTTGTTAAGCACGAGCCATATAACAAAATGGTCTTTCATTTTATTCACAGGTGTCATGGATTGGGATATGTGACTAGATCTTTACAACTCATTTTCACAGAATTAAAGTTTTAATGATTTTCTGTTTTAGAGATGATTTTGTGGAACAGATTGCGAGTTACTGGAAACGAATTTCTCAAATTTGAGAGAGGTGTTTCTCCAGCACAACCTTATCTACAAAAACATCTTTCAGTTTTGTAACAGGTGTTATGGTTTGGGAGATATGGGTTCATCTTCAGCACCTATTTTCAGAAATTCGGCCCAAATTTAATGTAACTAATTCTATTTTGAAGAAAATGGTTGAGCTCAATCCCTTAGTTAAAGGATGAGAAGATGTATATATTTTATGAATTTCATAGTGTAGGGGTTGGATTTTGGTAGAAGGTTGGACTCTTGGGAATATCTTGACACTCTATTGTACATATTTTATTTGCATTTTTGGCAAAGGAAAGACCAGGGTTTTGCTGCACTATTTGGGATTCATGTGGCTTTATGTGTTGATGGTGTGCTTCTTTCAGTATTTGTAAGTTGTTTATGTGTATCTCTTTCCTTCTCTTATCTTCTGCAATTGAACAAATGAAGTGTTAAGGTAGAATCCATAATTTTCTATGCTCTGCCTTTAAGTTTGTTTGATTTTCCATGTTTTCATCTGTTTATGGGGAATCCTTGAAAGTTTCTTGCTCTCCTTAAACTCTCACTAGTCTGATCTATCCATTCATTCTCTTTAAAGGCATCAAAACAATCGCCTATCTTGCCCCAAGTAGACCTCTGCAAAAAATGTGCCTCATTCCCGCACCCAAAATTACCTTTTCCTTGAATTCAACAAAATTTCAAAGCCTCAATTTCAAACTCCTTGTACTTCATACCTAGCCTAAAATTAGTTATCAATTCGGTCATCTCGACCTCATTGATTACCTTTTGCCAAGATTTACTTGGAGAGAGCCTCTCCTGTCCTTGTAGGGCTAGCTACGAGGCTGAGCGTGGTATGATGTAGCCTTGAGTTTTACCTTATTTCATCCTAAGGTAGATTTGAGAGCTAACAGAATATTTAGTTATCTGAAGTACAACAGTTATATGCTAGCATGCATTAACTAACTGAACTTACTTAATTTACACAAACTGTTTAAATCAGATATAACTAGACTTGACTTTGTTAAATAAGCCAACTAATTACTACTCAAATTAAAACTCATCCTTATCTCTTTAACTGATGGATAAATTCCTCAATTAATAGATAAAATGTTGCATGTCCTCACATAGACTTCATGTTTGATTTTCCTTAACTAATTAACTCAAGATGAATTAATTAATTAATTTACAAACTGCTGTTAATATCAAATTCAAATTTTACTTCTTATTTTTAGTCTAGGGATTGATCAAATAGGAATCCATCATGAACTGCTAGAAATAGAATGTTATTTTTAGCACTTCCATTTTTCATTCCCTGTTTCCCAATCTAGTACTGGTACTCAAACTACTATTTTTAGCAGTGCTATTTTTAGCATTTCTTGTTGCCATTTTCAATAGTCCCTCTCAACAAGAAAGGCTTCATCTTGAACCTGATCCTATACCTTAGGAATGTTCTGCATGCAACACTTCTACCAAGTGTGGTTGCTCTAGCAGCTCTCAGACCATAAAAGCTCCCACTGACCTCTCTGTTGGGCTAGAAACATAATCAGATGCTAAAGCTCTGACTGTTACTGACAACTACTCCCTCTTTGACCTCTGAGCTACTGCAACACTCCATGCATCTCACACCATTGCAGACCTCTCTATGCCATCCTGCACTACTGCAACACTCCTGTGCCTCTTGCATTGTTGCAACCTGCTAGCTCTACACTATCTTGGGACTCCTGCACTATAGCTCTCTCTGTCGCTCCATCCACATCTATCTCTACCCACTCATCCAATCCTGCTACTCCTCGTCAGGACTCCTGTAGAAAAGTCAAATCAAAGAGGTTGGGTACCTCAAGGATCCTGCCCCCATATGAGCCTCTGTGAGACGATCACTCCACATCGTCCCACCTCCTACCTGGAGGTATGGATGCATGTGATCCCTCTGCCCACCTAGCTTGAAGTTTCCCTCTACTGGAGGTCTCTGCATGAGTAGATGTCTCTACTCGATCTCCTCTCAGCTTCCCCTATTGTGGCTACTCCACAACCTCCTGAAGCTACTACACCAATCATGGCTCCTCCACAATTGTATGAGAATTCTTCTAGCGCTACATGTTGAGAGGTAATATACTCTCCCTATCAACCACCAAGTCTCCATCAGCTGCCTTGCTGCTCAAGGCTTTGTGAGCATCTTGAAACTCAGGAGGATACAGGTTCTTAACCTGTGAACCGATCTACTTCACCTGTCTAGCGATGATATGTCTAAGGAAAACCTTTCCATTACTGAAGACTACATCATAGCCTCTGTCTTCCAGCGTCGCGATCGACACCAAGTTTCTCTTCAGTCCTAATACATACTTGACATCGATCAAGTTAAGGCGAGCTCCATGATCCCTCTAAAAAATAACCATGCCTATACCTGAGACATTGTTCTTTTCATCATTACCCATCGCTATGAGTATCTGGAGATCTTTCTCCTCCAAAGTACTTAACAAAATATTGTTGCTGGTCATGTGGAAAGAAGCTCCACTGTCAAGAAAGCAACCACTTCCCACCATGGATGAAACCATGCATGCGAAGAGTGTGAAATCCAACTCGAACTGTGAAGCAAGTGCCTCACCTTCAGATCCTTCCCCAGATCCCTTCTTTGATTTCCTCTGTGGACAATTTGTAGAAAAATTGGCCACCTCATGACAACGAAAGCATCGCACTTTTGATTTTTCAAACTTCTTCTGACCATGGGAAGAACTAGATTTGGAAAGAGAAACCTTCTCCTTCCCCTTCTTTGCCTTACTCACTAAGGCACAATTTTCTTCATCCTCCACGGATGAAGAACTATCTTTGGTGCTTCTCCTTATCTCCTCCTGCATCAAATCTGACCAAAGTCGTTCCCAATTTGGTAGTTTCTCTCTTCCATTAACCGAGTCCTAGTAGCTATGCCAGCTCTTAGGAATATCGAGGAGTGCAAGACTCACCATGCCATCATCAGCTGCCATGATTCCTACACTTCCAAGATCATCCCTGCATGTGGTGAGATTGTTCAGATACATAGAGATCATGTCACCCTTTTCACACTTGATCCTTTGAAGTTTATCCTTCAGTGCGAGCTTCCTTTGATCACTACTATTATGATATAGATATTTCAATGTTTTCTGCATTGAAAATGGTGTCTCCTTCCCATGGAGACTCGAGACTATGTGATATTGAACTCCCTCCAGAAGGATTCTCCTTGCTCTAGCCACACATTTCTTCCATTCAGCCAACTCAACAGCAATAGTCGGCTTGAGGACTTCTTGATCAATGAAGTCCTTTAGACCGTTATCCTCTAGTACTGCTTCCATGTGATCCTAAGGCTATATAATTCGAACTACCATCAAGGGCATATCCGAGTCTCAAACCATAGAATGCCATAGGTGAAATAGAGATGTGATAAGAACTCGATTTCTATATTCAAGAATCACAAAATTCAACTTCTCCCTTCTTGTATAATATTCTTCCTTGATCACGTGTTCTCTGATACCATGTATAAATTCCCGTTGTAGATCACATGGTAATGCAATGTACTAATGAAAAATATTTGATCTACTTCTACAACCAATTTAGTGAAAGCTTAATCGAACATGAGCAACATCAATAAGAACACATATAACTAATAAGAAGGAATCAATCACACATAACACAAAAGATATAACCTGAGGAAAGCCTCAGCCTAAAACCCCATCTCTATATTATCATAAAAGTGGAAATATAACTAGTATTACAAAAAGAATTAGCTCAACAGCTATCATGCTCTCTCTGCAATACCTATGTTGTTCATAGAGAGTTGAAGGCCTCTATCTAACCTCTCGTCTGCCCTCCAAGCCTCCTATTTCTTTGCACAATTTTGATTGGGCTCAAGTGTAGCAACTTGTGTGAATTGGCCTATTCACACACTCACTAACCTTTGCTCCAACTACGTAGTCCTAAAGGAGATAAATCCTCATCATGGATGAGCTTCCTTTATAGGAAAAATATTCATCCAACTGATAGTACACTGTCCCTTCTGTGATCTCAACCGGGTCTCTATCTGAACTAACATGCATGAGTTATTCATGAGCGAAACTTCAATTATCTGAAGTACAACAGTTATATGCTAAGATGCATTAACTAATTGAACTTACTTAATTTAAACAAACTGTTTAAATCAAATATAACTGGACTTGACTCTGTTAACTGAGCCAACTAATTACTACTCAAATTAGAACTCATCCTTATCTCTTTAACTGATGGAAAATTCCTCAATTAATAGATAAATTGTTGCATGTCCTCACATAGACTTCATGTTTGATTTTCATAAACTAATTAACTCAATATGAATGAATTAATTGATTTGCAAAGTGCTGTTAACATCAAATTCGAATTTTACTTCCTATTTTTAGCCCAGGGACTGACTGAAATAGGAATCCATCCTGAACTACTAAAAATAGAATGCTATTTTTAGCACTTGCATTTTTATTCCCTGTTTCCCAATCCAGCACTGTTACTCAAATTGCTATTTTTAGAAGTGATATTTTTAGCACTTCTATTTTTAGCATTTCTTGTTGCCATTTTCAACACCTATGACTTAACCTCTACTTCGCGCTCCATGCCCCCAATTCGCGGAGTCTTACGAAACCTTTGTCCAAAACTTGGGCTTTGAGCCCCAAAACATGATGTGGGGGGATTCCATGCCCCACAGTTGGTGAGGGAGTGAAGGTATAAATGGTGGTGAAGAATGGACTTAAAAAGGTATTATTGTTGAAGTTGAAGGGAACAATGGTGAACTCAAGGTAGTGGACAATTTCTCAGAAAGCTCAAGGGCCGTGGAAGTATTAATGGATGATTGTGGAGATTGTATAATGTATTCATCAATTGATTTGTTGGCCTGTTGAATTTCAACGTCTGCAATAAAGTTAGGATCTAGAACAGTTTCGTCGATTGCATTTCATATTTTGTCCTAAATAATGAAAGATCAAATGGCCCATCAAAGGGAAGTTCTTCTAAAAATAACCACTCATCAAGACATGAATTAGTTTTAGCTAATGATATTTGGCTACTCGAAATTTCTTGTTTTTTAGATTTTCTTGAAATTAGGTTCGAATTATCAACTAGTAGGGCAAAGTTTGGTTTTGGATTAGCCCTAGAAAAATGAGTCTTCCTAGAAGCCAAAGTTTCAAAATTTTTAGTTTTTTTTATAATATTTTTCAAAATAACTTCTAACAAATGATTTTAAGAGGCTTTAAATGTAGATTTAGAATTTTCTTAAAGCGTTACTAGGACTAAGGATTCGGTGGTCCCTAGTATGGTCACCACTATGTCTTTGTGGAAAACGGATATAGTAGGCACCTGGGGCAGAAGGCTTTCCTGAAAGCCTCTAAAAATGCGTTGGTTAAGAAAGAGCCTAAGGAGCGCCACCTAGGAGTCCATATTCCCTATATCCAAGGGACCACTGACAAGATTGCTCGAATCCTTAGGAAGTTCGATATTCCCTCTACCTTCAGGCCCCTCAGAACCATTTGTAATTCCCTGCGGTCAGTGAAGGATCCTGTTAACCCCAAAGACATGAAAGGGGTATATCTGATTCCTTGCTCTTGTGGGACACCCTATATAGGGGAAACAGGACGCTCCATCCAGCAGAGAATTTGCGAGCTTGTAGCAGACCTGAAGCATGGAAGAACAAAGTCCTCAGCCTTAGCAGAGCATGTGGACAAGACTAAACATCACGTCTTCATTGAGGAGGCTAAAGTCATTGCCAGGGTGGATCGATTCCATCATCGCAAGTTAAGGGAAGCTATTGAAATTGAGCGAAGACCCATCAATCTCAACAGAGATGATGGGTGGAAAGTGAGCAGTAGTTGGATCCCTGCCCTGACATCTTAGGGTTTATTCCTTCCCCTTTGTGCAATCTGGGTGCATTCCTCTTGTTAGGGTTGCTTAATTCCTTCAGGTTTATTATTGGCATTTGGCCCCCTTTTTTTAGGTCTTCTTCTTTGGTATTTTTATATTATGATTTTTGGTTATTGGGGATATTTTGGTTTTAGCTCCTTCAGCCTCAGAAGTATGTAGGGCTTTTCTAAATATTGGTCTTTCTTAATTTATTATGATTATAATAATGCTCTCTTGGATTTATATAGATGTATATATACATATAGAGATTATCTCAATAAAATATTAAAATATTCAATAAACAATCTCATTTACTTTTTAAACTAACCTATTAAGATTAGTTTTTATTAATTAGTAAATTTAATAATTTTATATACACAATATTATTTCAATAGTAATTAGTATAATTTTATAAACAAAATAGCATACCTTTAATAATCAATTCATATATAGTTAGTTAATAATTTATCAGCTTATTACCTTTAACATTATAAAATTATTCATATTTAATCCTAACATCCCATTATTATTTTATGTAACCCCAGTTATTTATAGGAATTATTATTTTATGTAACCCTAGTTATTTATTTATAGGAATTCATTCCCGCAAATAATAATTTTCAATAACCATTAGTTTTACTCTAAATGTTATTCATTTAGATAAATAACTTATGATTCTATTCATAGTACCTAATTTTGTTTAATTCTAGAAATAAAATATTAAACTTAATATTCATAAATAATAATAATATAATTTTTATTTTTTATTTTTTATTTATTATTTTTTTTAGCTTGGGTCCTAGAGTCAAAGTAGTTGTTATGTGGTCCTGGAGTCAAAATAGTCGTTAGGTATCCGTTGGAGTCTCTTCTCAGTCTATTTAACATGCTGGCCTGATCTGCTTCTTCAACTTGTCCTGACGATGAACCACACTTGTTGGTTCGAAACGCGTCGACAAATGTCATTTTCATGTGATTTACGCTGAAGCTCTTCTTATAAACATGAATAATCACAGAAGCCTCAATTCTACACTATGTTATCACTCGGAAATTTCTCTAGAAGTTATTAGAAGAAAGAAAATGACTGAGGTAACCACAAACCAACTTTGGAGCATAGGCTCTAGCCAACCTAGGCTCAGAGAGGGCTCTCTCTATATGATTTACTTTGTTTGCCGGGATTTTAGGCTAGTTATGAATGTTCTGGGTGTTTTTGATTTGTATTCAAGGTTGGATGGTGGAATCCTTGAAACAGATGGATAGAATGATTTATTTAGACAATTGGGCTATGGAGTCAATAGAAGGGCAGCGGAACTAGATCAACTCACTAAAGGGAATGTTTAAAGGGCAAGCTAGCAGACTAAAGTGCGGGTCTTTGTAACAAGTAGATGAAATGATTTTAATTAGGGTGAGAGAGCAATTAATGGTTCTCAGACCAGGATGTTGGCTTGTATGGGCCTGACTCAGGTTCAGAGGTTATTTAGCCAAGAAAATCCAGATACTTTGGGCCCTTTTGGCAACAACTCGTGGAGTGCGGACTAAGGTCTCACCTGAAGTAGTATGGGAGGGTGCTCGAACCATACTTTTGCACCCTTGGGATGTCTGATGGGATTCTGGAGGTCCGCAGTCTAACCTGTCACTACACATACTTGCAATCCCTTTGCAACCTGCAATGCAGCTTTCGTGCAACCCTACTCGGGGCACGATCCATATAATACCCAAGTCTCTTGCTACTTAACCGATTACTTAACTTGTGTGCGTAAGATTTATGTTATTACAACATATTTAGCAATTATATTAGTGCACACGATACATAACCCAATACAAATATAAAGAAGATAATGCACAACAAATACATAGAAATAGGAATCAACTTCTCTTTTAGTAATCTTCAATCTTGTTTACAAACTCGACATGTCCCTATGCACTCAGCTATAGGGGTCTTTGCACTCAGCTATTGACTCTACTAGGCCTCTACGCACTCAACTACAGAGCCTCTTCCTACTAGTATGACCCAATACACTTAGAGTCCTACTCTATGATCGACCCATTCCTTCACTACATTCTCTATCATCAACTATCTTTACAACTTAGAGCCTCACTCTATTTATATAATCCCATGGTCCAAAGACCATGCATAGGCCGACATCACTTTACATTACATTACATTACTTTAGGGTGGATAGCCCTATGACTTTAACCTCTACTTCATGCACTGCACCTGCAATTTGCAGAGTCTTACAAAACCTTTGACCAAAACTTGGACTTTGAGCCCCAAAACCTGTTGTGGGGGGATTCCATGCCCAACAAGCCCCCAACAAAATCATCATGACTCATCCTGAGTCACTCTATTGCTGCGACAATCTTGGCATGGAGCCCCCCCAATTGTTCCCATACTTCCCGGAGGTCTGCGGCACACTGTTCTATTGTTTGCTGGACTTGATACATGTGTTCTTCTGTTGCTTACTTGTGAGGCTCCGCTATCTGTCTTAGTTCACATAGTCCCTACATCTATGCAAGCTTGCCCTCAATATCAGCCGTAATGGTGAAGGCCTCATCAATCCAAGGCTGGAAGCATGCTTTGAGAAGGGCCTGTTTCTGTCTTGCAGCATCCACTTGCTCCTTCAGTGCCCTCGCCTGCTGCATCTTAGCCAGCTGCTGGGTGAGGATGATTGTCTGTGTCGTTCCCCTAACAATGTCATATTGTTGCTACAGTTCGTGCGCCTCTATTTCTAAGCGCTATATGTTGGGGTCCTCCTGCAAGGATGTGAGGACATCGAATGCTTGGTCCAACATACCGGTGCAATCTTGCACCACCCTTCCAATTTCTTCCAATCCCATATGAATCATGTTAATGTGTTGTTATTTAACTTCTGGAGGAGTGGAAGGCTGCACCTTCATCTACAGCTTAGAAATTTGGAGGTTCAGTTCCAGCTGCACTTGTGTTGTTTCCTCGTGCATGCTTTGGACTCCACTTGCTAGGCTATGGAACTGCATCTCGGTTGGTAAGTCTGTGGGAATGGATGATTCGAGAATGCACCGCCACACTTCAGCCACTGTTTACATGATTTTCCAATTTTGTGACACTAGCTCGTCATGCTGCAGACTGAGTTGTTCAATGTTAATCCTTTGTTCACTCAATACATGGATCACACGGCCTTCCTATGCGCGTAGCTCTGTTATTAAGTCGTCCTGCAACTGGTACAATGTGTCCCATAGAAGGGCAACCAAATTTAGGCCAATTTCCTTGATCCGGCCCACCACAGATCTGTCCTTCTCGCTCTCTGCTGTTAGCACTCCTTCTGATGACAGTATGGCATTGGCCATTTTTACGCACAGCAACTGCTCCGCTACTGATCTACCTGTAGCGCCGTAGGCAGCTACTGCTCCTTCCTATGTGGCTAGCACCTGAAGTTCCTGTAGCTGTGCCCTTAGGGCCCCTAATACATTCTGTTTCTCCGTCATAGCTTCCTGGAGTGCTTCCCGGGTGACCTTACGAACTGTGTCACCGATGTCATAGAGGTCACCCTCTATCAATGTAATTGGCTCGATGTCCAGTTTGGAAGCCTTGGCCTTCTTTCGTGGTCCTGATATTTCTATAATGTGCGGTCATTTTAGCTGTGTAGATGTTGTGCTTGGGTCCATGCCTTCTACTATGTCCTCTGCTCCTTGTCATGTGGACAAGTTTAGACCCTCTTCCCCCTACGTTACGGTGGCCCCTGTTTCCTGTGCTACTGCTACTTTGTTGGTGGCCTTGGTCTGCTCTACGGCTGCCTTTGCTGCCTCATGAGAAACTCTTACCTCCATGGCCAACTGTTTGGTGTGCTTCTGTTGGGCCAACTGGTTGATATGTAGCTTGGTGGCATCCTTTTGCTTTTGTGCCACTGTTTTATCCTGCTCTGCCAGATTCAGGACATGCCACTCAGGAGGCCATGATTTGAGCATGGAGAAGATGGCATCATCAATTGTGATGAAAGGAAGCTTGGTCCAGTTCTATGCTAGATCCTTACGCGCCTTGATATACACATTGTGCATATCTGCCATGAAGTTTGTAAAGCTCCGTAGATAGTTGTACACTTTGGGGGATAGGCAAGGGGTCACGGGTGATAACATTAAGAAGGCTACATTGGTGAGCATGTTGCAGAATCACGTGTTGACATGGTATATCAAGCTATCTAATGACCACCAGGACATAGAGATAGCAGAGATCTAGAATGTGCTAAACAGAAAATTTAGCCCGCCAAAATCAGAGACACAGTCAATCATTGGGTTTAAATAGATTGTGATGCTTCCAGGTGACACCTCTTGTGATATGGATCAGTAGCTGAAGAGTATGATCCACAAGGCTAATATGAAACTCACGGATGCACAACATCAAGCAAGGTTTGTGGCATCCTTGACAATGCACTTGAGGATGGTGCTGTCACAATAGAAACTTTCCACCCAGGTCGAAGCAGTGGAAATGGCGGTGAGGTTGCATGAGACCCTAATACAAGATCTTGGGTTGGGAGTTCAATGAATCCATGCATAACTATAGAATCTCTACCTGGAAATGCAAATCTTGAAGCAAGATAGGGCACCACGGCTAGAGGCACATGAGGAATTATGGTATGTAAAATGCGAAGGCTAGGGCCATGACAAGGACCACTTTCTAGTATTCAAAAACTACTTGGCAAGAGGGGGACCAATGTTGTTGAGGCTGGAGGCACAGGCAGGGCCAAGTGTGACACCTACATTATGGTGTGCGATTTGTCAGATGGGAGGAAAAAACATGACGGAAAGTTGTCATTTGTTGCAGAAGTATACGTAGACTCCCCAACAGCTGTTTTGTAATTTATGTAGGTCGGTAGGCCACGTCGAGAACGCTTGTTGTAGCTACAAGCTAATGATGGATCAGACCCTAGCCTATAGGATGCACACAGAAACATGAGCCATCGACCCAGTTGCGGGGATGGTGTGTGCTGGATTTCAGGGGCGAGGTCGAGGACGAGGAGGAATGGGACCAGGAAGAGGCCGCAGATAGTTAATTTGTTACAATTATGGAGGACCAGGGCACTATACCCACGATTGGACCAACTCAATTAGGATATCCTATTCGTACTATGCCCAGTTTGATCATGAAATGATAGGTTTTTCTACGTTGATCATGCAGATGCACCAAAAAGGGGTACTCCAGCCTCCTTCGACTAAGAATATCTAAATAATGAGGTATGAACCATGCGAAGCAGACCCAAATGTGAACATGATGCTAAAAATTGGTGTGACCATAGGGGAAGATAAGGGGAAGCTGCCCGAGGAAGATACATGGGTTCGTAAGGCTCTTGCAAAGGAACCTAGGTTTTCCTTATAACGTGTAAAGGAGACGCTCATGGAAGATAAGAAGAGCTTCGCGGAGGCCTCCACTTCAGGTAGTAACAATCAACCAGAGCTAGGAATGGATACCTCTATGCTTACTACCTTTCTAGGGACATGCATGAAACTACTGCATGACAACAAGGCAGTTAAGGGACTACAAGAGCGGATCACTAGGTGCACATGGTCAGGAGAACCACGCATAGACTGGAAATTGGGAAAGCATGCCTTGTGTACTGGAAGGGAGATGAGATTGACTATGTAGATTGGTGAGTATGAAATGGATCAGGTAATCCTAGATCTAGGATCAGACGCAAATGTCTTACTAAAGCAAACATGCGAACGCATGGGTAGGCCCGCATTGTAGTGGTCCCCTATTCAATTACGAATGGAAAACCAATAGAAGAGTTTGCCCATGGGGATGCTACAAGGTGTAATAGTTGATATTGAAGGTGCGAGCACACAGACAGACTTTGAAGTAATAGATATCGTTGATGACAACAATCCCTATCCTACATTGTTAGGAATAGACCGTGCCACTGATATGAACGGAGTCATCAACCTGAAGAAGTGGAAGATGATATTTGAGAAAAGGTCACTACGCGTAGTAGTCCCGCTAGATCCAGCTGAAGGAGCGCGCTACACTGAACCAGTGCGCGATGATGAAAGTGATAATGAGCTAGATTATATTTATCAAATAATGGTGCAAGACTAGGATTGGGTGAATCTAACTACAAATGGGAGAATATCGTGGGAGTGTGATAGCTCTTGCACTTCAGATTCAGAATAAGAAGTAGAACACTGGCATAATCGGTTGCATGAAGTGACAATGCTAAATTGAAACATCATGATTAGATCACTACGTTGCATAACGACAAATGAAAGGGAACCGCCAAGATATGCTAGAGTGATAGCGGTGGATGAATTCCTAGACAAATTTGAAATTGCAGTACTGGAACAACAATGGTAAGGTGCACTGAAATGGGAACTGCGTGCAACGCCTGTGCGATGGCAAAGTACACATCATGAGACTGTTGTAAACTGGCATGAATGTAGAAGGTGGATGCACCTATGGTTTGGAAGCCCCCGGCATCGAATGAGATCTGAGCAGCTAGGACGAAGTAGCTTGCATGCCCACCTGTGTCACTGGGTACAGACATATGTTGTGCAGTCCACACAAGCCCACCCCAAACTAAGGATCGAAAATTGGAACCAAATGAAGCAGCAGGAAAAGCGATGTGCACGAAAAATGTTCCACGTAGAAGCATTCAGGAAGGTATGCGTGATCCTGAACAAGGTCCACTAGGCTAGACAAACTAATTGGGATTTGCGCGTACCAGCAGTTTGATGGGTTTGTAGGGCTATGTACAAGAATCTGAGCACGAAGACAATCCCAAAGATGATGGGCACAGTCGAGGCCATAGTTTTGGGTGGAAGTAATCCTCACATAGTTAGAACAATACGCGGGGATGAGGACGAAGGAATTATGCAGTTGAACAAGGTCTAACATATGCAAATTCAAGAATCCATTTGACAGGGGAACCTTAAGTTTCACGAACTCAAAGATTGGGTACGACTAAGGAAGAAAAGAAGGTTACAGAACAAAGAAATGAACAAACTAGAAACCAAAATCACGCAAAATAAACTACGAATGATAGGACAAGATATGAGTGGCGATACTACTACATTAGAAGATTTCTGTCGAGAATTTGTGGCTTTTTTACCATGGCTGCAATCACACCTTACCAGACAAAGTAACCGAAGGAGCACACCACATATGAAAGAACACACAACATTGACTGTCGTGAGGGAAATTGGGGAGTGCCCATGGACTAGGCTGGAAATTGAATTGAAGCCTCACACAGGTGGTGTGACCACCTGACCATCCGTAGGGAGCACAGTCTCAACACCCTAAGTAGTTGAAAGAGAGCACATGACAAGAAAAGAGTCTGTAGGGGAGTTGTGTGATAACAGGGTCGCGTGTAGGGCTAGTATGTCACAGGGGTCATGACCGCACATAGGGGGCTGCACTAGTGCATAGGTAGGCTGGGAGGTGATCATTGGTGTCACTGTTCATGACAAGATGTCTAATTTAAGACAAAAAGGAGTAGCCAATGAGAAATTAAGATACACAGTCAGAACTAGATTTGGGACGATCTACCACCAAGAATGCATTAATGACTCAAAAATGGGGGGAGCGGTAACATTCAAATTTGAAAGACACTATAAAACTACCAAGGCTAGCCATGCAACAACACTTGTTTGTTTAAGATTTGAGTTGTTACAATGAACACACAGTGTTGAGCACCAGGTGGTGTTTGAGCCTCCGAAGTCGTGAACAACTACAGACAGCTCGAACAGGATGAGAACTACCAGGAGAGGTGTGGGTTTTGTCGAAAGTACTGCCGAGGAAGTTGTGGAGATCCCTGCAGTGCAGGTGGGCGATGCACCAGAAATTCCAAGATTTCCCAGGATGCTAAGGCCCAAGATGGATACACAGGCAGTGGGACCAGTCCACATGTCTTCGTGAAATCTGTGACTTGGTAAAATGTCTATGGAAGATAAGGGCAAGGCAGTTAATATTGAGATAGATGATGAGGAGGAGGATCTCTAGGCCTTTGTAGAAGAGATTGAACCAAATGAAGAAATGGAGGAAGACATTCAACCAGTGCCCGCTGCAGTGAAACTACCCAAATATGTCCCCCCAAAGAGAGGGAAAGCAAAAGTACCCAAGGATTTGGATGCCGTTAAGAATGCACTCGAAACCCCACTCCTCCCAAATGGAATTATGTTTGAGGGATTAGTCCTGGGCAATGTGCCCACGATGAAATTTGAAGATTAGGACCTCACAGACAATGAAAAGTTCTCACATTTGGAGACTAGCCAACTCATGAAACAAAGCAAGGAGGGGTTAGTTATAGTGCTACAACCACGAAAATGGTTGCGCGGGGTGGAAGAGGCTGAGCTAATCCACCAATTATGGATTCCACACTTTCACTAGGCACCAATCATGATATTTATCATCAGGAAACTTCTTTGCCTAGTGCATGATGGGTACTTGTGGTTGGAGGAGCCTATTTCCATCACGACGGAGCTTATTCATAGGATTTCTCGGCTTTCCTGTACAAGAAGGGACCCCACGGAAATAGTTGGAAAAAGTGGAGACTTGGCACTCGTAGAGGCCATGAAGAAGAAATACAAGTTTGAAAAAAAGAAGAGGGGCTACGTCATTACTAGCATTCAAGACAAAGGGGTGCGCATAGCCACCCAGCTGTTGGCAGGAAAAGTGGTGAGAAAATGTTGCGGAAACAAGGTATCAGCAACAATCATCGCACTGGTTGAACAATGCATAGATGGGGTACAGTTCAACTGGGCATAGTTCCTCTATGAGGAATTTCTGATGAACTATAAGGAGGCCCAGGAGTAGGGTAAGACCTTCCATTATGCTTGGTTGCTCTTATCCATCTTGTTGGTTGCTCTTATCCATCTTGTTGGTTGCAAGGGAATTTCCTGAGGACAATCAATTTCCTCCTCTTGAATAGGACTTGCCAGAGGCAGCAAAGTACACATCACTTTGGGCAACAAAGGACACCATGCGAATCCGTGAGACCAAGATCTTTTGGATACTCATGGAGGCAAGTATCCAGATGTGGATAAACAAATGGTCATGCCTATCCCCATCGTGTATGATAGTCTGCGGAGCTTTTAGACTTTAAGGTGGATATGCACAATGTGTATATCAAGTCGCAGAAGGATCTAGAGTAGAATTGGACCAAACTCCCTTTCATTGCAATTGATGATGCTATTTTCATGGTTTTCGACTCATTGCCCCCCGAATGGCATGCCCTGGATCTGACAGTGCACAATGAGATAATGATACAAAGATAAAAGGAGGTCGCCAAGCTGCTGGCACAACAGAAGTGGAACGAGTAGTTCACTGAGGTGGTAAGGGCTTCCTGTGAGGTAGCAAAGGCCGCTACAGGCCAGACCAAGGCTACCAAAAAAGAAGTAGCAGCTGGGGTCACCATGACACAGGAGGAAAGAGGCCCAGACTTGACCATAGGATAGGGGATAGAAAACATGGTAAAAGACATAGAACCAAGCATGACATCTACACCATTGAAATGGCTGCGCGGTATGGAACGAACAGGGCCACGGAAGAATACCAAAGCTTCCAAGCTAGATGGGGAACCTATTACACTAATAGAGTGTGACCTATATGACATCGGAAACACAGTTTGTGAGGTCACCAGGGAAGCACTCCAGGAAGTAATGACGGAGCAGCAAAATGTGTTGGGGGCCCTGAGGGTGCAACTGTAGGGACTTCAAGTGTGGCCCCCACATGAAGAAACGGTAGTCACCTACAGTGCCATGGATACTTCGGCAATGCACCAGTTGTTGTAGGCCAAAATGGCCAACACCATCACGCTGTTGGAAGGAGCACTGACAATGGACATCATGGAGGATAGAGCCGCAGTAGGATGGATCAAGGGACTCAGCCTAAGCTTGGCTGCCCTTCTGCGGGATATTTTATACCAGCTGCAGGACAAAGTGATAGTAGAACTCCGTGCTAGGGAAGGACACATAGTGAAAATGCTAAGTGAAAAATGAATCAACATCGAGTAGCTTAGCCTACAATGTGATGAAGCGGTGGCGCAAAACTAGCAGTTGGAGAAGATCACAGAGAAAGCATGTCACCGCACCCCAGAGCTAGAAATTGTGACAAACCTACCAATAGGAATGCGGATCCACAAATTGGCCAGTGGATTCCACGAGGAAAAGGAGGAAGCTACGAGGATCCAACTGGATCTCAACCTACAGATTTTTGAACTACGATTAAAGGTGTAGTCATCCACACCCTTGGAAGTTCGAGAACAATGTGCTGGCGATGTCCAAAAAGGGCTGGAATAAATTGAACAGGCAGTGTAGAGTTGTACCACTTTGTTGGAAGAATCCTTCGAGGTACTCATGGCCTTACAAGAGGACCCCACCATACAGCGATTGGAAATAGAGGCACAAAAGATTCAAATGCAATATGATAGTGTGTGTAGGATGGCGTACATAGTAGTCCTGACTCAATGGCTCGTGAGGCTACAATAGGTGAAGGCATTGAAGGAGCAAGTCGATGCAGTGCACCAAAAAGAGGTAGTACTTAAAGCACATGTCCAGACTTGGACTGTTGAGGCCTTCCTCATCATTACTGCCAACGAAGGAAAGCTCGCACAAATGAAAGTATTGCATGCTCTTAGATAGGGATTTTCCTAGGATAGCAAGTATTTAGCCGAGCGGGTAAAGCAAATCCAGTAGACGGCAGAACAGTGAGCTGTGGACCTTCACGCATCTGAAGAACAGCTAGAAGGTCTTCGTGCCAAGATCATCGCACAGTGGCTCAGGACTAGTCATGATCATTATGTTGGGGGCCTGTTGGGTAGTGGATCCCCCCATAACATGTTTTTGGGGTTGAAAACCCCAGTTTTTGTCACTATAATGTATATACCCCACGAAATGTGGGCACGAAGCCCAAGAGTCTAGGATGAATCATAGGGTTGTCCACCTTAAAATAATGTAATTTAATGTAAAGTTGTGTTAGCCTACCCATGGTCCGCAGACCATGGGATTGTATAAATAGAGCGAGGCTCTAAGTGGAAAGGAAATCTTTGAAAAGGAAGTACTAGAAAAATGTGAAGGCATGGTTAGAAGATAGAAGTGAATCTGGAGTGTATTGGGTCATAGTAGTAGGTAAAGGCTCTACAGTTTTGTGCGTAGAGGCCTAGTAGAATCCGCAGCTGAGTGTGCGGACCCCTGCATCTGAGTGTGTAGGGTAGAGTTAGGTCTGTAGTGCACTAAACGTGAAAAGGATCATTAATAAAACTAAGTTGATTTGGCATATTGTGCATCTGTTTCGTAGATCTATATTTTGATGTTTGGCATTAATGATATCTATTTATCCATATGCGTGCACTTGTATGTATGTTTATGTATGAAAACCTCCTAAGTAATTAACGAACAAAACCTAACTAAACAAGACTTGGGTAATTAATACTGGTCGCACTGCGGTTGGATCTGCACGAAGGCAGTCCCACAAGACATAAGGAGCCTACTGGTGCACATAATCTAGTAAGCGGGGAGGTTGAATCCCATACCGATTGCAATTTGTGATGATGGGCCAGACCTGAAGAACTATATGTTGCATTTTATAAGTCCTGGTGGGTCTGCAAAGCATCTTTGCATATGTGTTGGTTCCCTTGCCGATTGTGATGAGTGATGGAAAATCTAGACCTGAAAATATATGCATTACATTTTATAATTGCCGGTGGGTTTGCAATAACGCATAATGCTTTATGTGTATGTATATGGTTATGCTGATTACGATTTGTGACAGGCTAGACCCGATAAGGTATACATTATGTTTGATTCTCCTGGCGCATCTGTCATGTCGCATATCGTTAAGTTTTGTATTGATATATTAATTGAAGGCGCCGATTGTGATTTGCAATACGATGTCAATGGAGTATTGAATGGGTAGATCCGATGGATTTATGAAGAAGAATTAATTCTTTTTGAGTTCCATAATAATCAAAGGTTGTAGGAAAAATCAGTGTTAGAGGCAAATTCAAAGGAAGATAATTAGTGCGGTTTAATCGTGTTTTGCCCAATTAAAGGGCACCTGATACATGCGTAAGCCCAGTTTTATGCACAAGTCAAAGTCAAACACTGTTTATTATTGTTAAAGTGGACTAATCATTATTAAAGCATCTACAAAAGAATTCAAGAGCTGAAAAGCCAACAGTCATTGTCATGTTCAGTTATTTTTTGTTGTTTTATGTTCTTTGAGATGTCTTTACCCTCTGTGTAATATTTTGTAATAATTATTACTTCAGATAGTTAGAGAAATATTTTTATTAGTTTGACAGTTTCAGAGATTAGCTATTGTTTCACAATGTATAAAAAGAGGAAAATTTACAAAGAAGGGGGGTTTGAATTTTGGAGAACCTGCAGACTAAGCCACTATATTCTTGATATAGTTGTTGATTAATGAAAGAATCAGAAGTTTCCATGAATTGTTGGGTATAACTTTGTAACTTCTCTGTCACGTGTCATCTTATGTTTTCTTCTTTCAAGTATAGTAATGAAGCTGCAGGTCTTTATTTCCTTATGTAGATAAAGTTAAAATCCCTTAAAAGAGTGCTCCTATACTTGAAGTTTTCATCTTCCTTTCTAAGTTATAGATAATAGTTTATGTGTAAGGAAACATATTATCTTTAACTTCTCCAGGGGTCGAAGATAATAGCTTATGTATCAAGAAGCATATTTTCTATGATTCAGTTCTCATTTTCATAATTCTTCTAAGTGAAGGATGTTTGGTTTTGTGTTAAGTAGCATATTATCTTAAAATTCTCCTCCAAGATTTCTTTATTCATCATTTATATCTAGCAACAAATGGCATTCTGAGATTTTACAGCCACATATGTATTAAGGGTTAAAGACCAAGTTTTCCAAGTCCTTTATTGAAGAATACAACAAACAATAAAGTGACAAATAAGTGACAATAGACAATAATCATTAATGTCTTAAGCACAATTTCTCCATATCCAAGAAATTGGTTTCTTAAGGTACAACATGAATTGGCACTGTTGCCGGGGAGAGAAGACAAGAACACTTTTCCTTGCGTTTTTGAATATTTTCCTCTAGTTGTTCAGTGAGGAGGAAATACTTGGCTGTTTTGAATCAAAGCAATAACTCTGGCTTCAAGAAGACCCCATACAAGATTAGACACTTCACAATAGAAGGTTCAAGCCCTTTTAGATCCTAAAAGGCTAGTTTCTTGGAGGGTTGGAAAGTCTAAGATCCCAATTACACCAATTCCTACATTGTATGCATTAGGCAACAACTTATCCGAACATTCATCTGATAAAGAGTCATATTTTTCATCATTTTTATTTTAGGAACTTATCTGTCACGAGAAATCTTTAGAGTCTATTACTTTACCTGCTATAATTATTCAACCTGAACCAATAGCCACATTGCCACCTCTGCACACTCCATTTACTTCTCAGTCAGGTTCCACGTCTGTTGGTAATCAAGGTTCAATAAAAATCGTAGTACTTGCATTCTTGATAAATAGGTATTCACCCCTTCAACTGCCAAAACTGTTTAATCAAATGCCATAGGATTACCTCACAACTCTTCCTCGTTTTACAGGGGAAGATGAACACGTAGTACAGAATCATGTATCAGTATTTTGTAGTTTTGCAGACAACCTAAACGTTTTAGGTGTTATTCTAAGACTTTTTGTTCATTCCTTGGATTGAGAAGCAAGGAAATGGTTTAAAGGACTTCCTAATAATTCTATTCCTTATTGGGAAGAGATGGAACATTTATTCATCCAGAAATGGGGAGAAAAAAGAGACCATGGGTATTTATCAACAGAGTTTAATGCCATAAAGAAGAAGTTTGATGAAACTGTGGTTGAATTCGTCAGAAGGTTTAGCAAATTGTACAACAGTCTTCCAGTGGAGATTAAGCCTCCTCCTGTTAGTGCAAAACTAAATTTTGCAGGGGCTTTTGAATCAAATTTTGGATTCAAAGTAAGGGAGAGAAGATCTCCAACCCTTGATCAGATCCAAATAGATCCATTAGAAATAGAAGAAAATCTGGTGGCTGCAGGAAAAGCACCAGAAACACATCCTATCCAAGACAAGGGAAAGGCAAAGATAGAATCCTCTCAAAATCAAGCATTGGAGGATATGTGTAATGTAATTAAAACTTTGTCAGATAAGTTAAATAAGTTAGAGTTAGAAAATAAAATTTCTTAGAAACAAACATAGTATAATAAGAGCTTTAATCCCCAATACAGAATAGAAGCTTTGCAAATTTTGTAGAGAGGAAGAAAAGATCAAGATCAAATTCAAGCACTGTTATATATAGAGGCAGATCCTGTTGAAAAACAAGAACATCCCGAAGATCAAATTTCAACATTATATGCATTAGATGAAAATGAACTTGGTATCGAAGGAGAAGAGTATGAATATGATGAAACACATGCCATTCATGATGAAAATAAAATTGATGAATATTGGAAGAAATTCGATGATTTTATGCAGGTTGAACTACATAAGAAATATGACTTGAGATTGAAGAAGAGATCAAGAAATCAAGAAAATGAAAGTGAGTAGCGAGTTTCAACTTCCTCACCAAAGGCGACTCCACAAGAATCTCAGTCTGTAAAACAAGTGAATAACAGAGACCAGCAACAAAATGCAAATGGCAAGACACAGATACTTCAAGGTGAGTCTTCTCAAGATCAAATTGGAAAAATTCCTTTGGAGAAACTTGTGTCAATTCCTCAAGTAATCCCAATCATGAAAAAAGGTGAAGAGGAGAACGAAAGGACTGCTAAACAAGGTCACTTGTTTAATCTTACTAAGGAGTAGAAAAGTTAAGAATTCAGGTTCCTCTTACAGAATTGACAGAAATCCCTATTTATCAAAAGGAGATTGTTGAGTTTTTTAATTTGAAAGAAAATGAGATTATAAATGACACTGAAAATCTACAGGAAGAAAAACCAAAAGTGGTTTTTGGTCGACATGTATAGCAAGTAGACGCTTCAATAACTCCTTCTTATTTTTCCTTATTGGTCCATGACTTCCTCTTACATAATTGTATGTTTGATTCGGGAGCTTCACACAATCTTATGCCTTTGTCAAAAATGAAGAAACTAAATCTACAAGTTACCAAAACATATAGGGACGTGTATTCTTTTGATTCAAATAAAGTCAAGCATCTTGGGGTCATTAAGGATCTAGTAGTGTCACTAGCTCAAATTCCAGCTAGAATCTTGGTCATGGATGTAGTAGTAACATATATCCCTGCTAGATTTGGAATGCTTCTATCTAGGTCCTAGGGGATAAATTGGGTGGTGTTTTGAAACTAGATTTTACATATGCTGTTATGTGGGCTTTTGGTGGGGAAGGGAGGAGATTGTATAGAGAAACTAGATTTGTAAAAACAATTACTAAAAATGGAGCAGGTAATTCACCTGTATATAGCCAGGAGAAGGATGACTTTTCTTGTTCTTGTTGCATGATAATGCAAAGCTGGCTGAAGATAATCAGAAGTAGCTTGCTTCATGAAATGTAATTACAGATCTGCAAACTGGAGAAGTGTGGAAATGCTTCTTTGATGGAGCTTATTCCAAGGAAGGAACAGGTGCTAGTTTTATTCTAGTTGTGCACATAGGTAATAGGTTCCCTTGTTCCTTTAAATTAGAGTTTGAGGCAACAAACGATGTGGCGAAATATGAGTCCTTGATTATTGCTCTACAAACAGCTAAATAGATGGGAGTTAAGTCAATTTCTACTTTTGGAGATTCAGAGCTGATTATTAAGCAAATGAAATATCATTTCCAAACAAAGAACCTAGGCTTAGGGCATACAGAAATGAGATATGGGATTTGATTGAGAATTTTTTTAAAGCTTCTAACATTCAATTTAGTCCAAGAAATGAGAATAGATTAGCAGATTCATTGGCTGTGGCTGCTAGTACTTTCAAGCCTCCTATTAATCCAAGACTAAGATATGAGGTAGGGATGAGACACAGACCCTCTGTTCCTAATAATGTTAAAAATTGGAAAGCTTTTGAAGATGATCAACAGATTAAAGAATTTTTTACTATAGTTGAGGAGTTTCAGGGCACAAAATTTGATCAGGATAAAGAAGAAACAACAAAAGTTGTAGAAATCAATGGTTTAAAAGATTCAATAGCTAATTGGAAGATTTTTCAATTGAAGGATAATATTTTTCGAAAGGGACTTATTCCCCTTGAAAGGCTTTCTAACCCCAATGATGTAGCTATTGACCCAAGGAAGGTTTCACAAGATGAACACATTCACGATCACAACATTGGAACTCAGGAGAAACTCAGAATGAATTATTTTTTCAAGATTCACTGGCAGAATGGTTCTAGATTAAGCACTCAAATGCTAACTTGGTACCATTGGAATATTGAATTCATATGATGGAGATCAATCATGTACATGTGCAGGAACTTGTACATAAATAAGCTTAGGTGTTGAGCATTTGGTTTCCAGTTGCAGTTCTTCAGTTTAACCTTAGTTGATGAATAAGGGTGACTTTCCAACTGGTTTGCAGAGGTTTCAGACTTCAAGAATGTTAAACTTCAGTTTGTCAAATTTCAAGGTTTTCACAGCTTTGGACTCCATGCCCAACTAAGGCTATTGATCTACGATTCTCAATATTTTTCTATCAAAGCACAAGAATCCTATCACTGCAGATCTTGGCGTGGGTTCAATATACAAATTTTTACACAGTTAAGTTTGGCGAAGCAATGTATAACTCCATGCTCGAGGAGAAGGCATTGATCTGTGGTTTTTAGTGCTTCTGCAGCAAAAGCACCATCTGCAGGTGGAGCCAGATGTTGTAGCTTATATTGTGTTTAAGCTTATTTATCACTTTTATCACAATGTGTGGTCTAAAAATCGTTGCAGGGGTTCAAACTTAATGAAGCTCCCTTATTTTCTTTACATCTGCAAATTCTAAGGGAAATGATGTATTTTGTTTATTATATAAAGAAATCGTAAAAGAGTTGGCCCGAGTGTAGACAAGGTTGCTATTTCGAACAAATCAAATCGCTATATAAATGGTTATATGGAGCCAGACCTGATAGATATATATATATATCTATATATATATATATATATATATTATATATATATTTATATATATATATAATATATATATATATCATATATATAGATGTATGTATGTATGTATATCTGTGTGTGTGTTAGCATTGCAGTTAATCACAATGGAATCAACGATTGCGATTTTCAATGATGGGCTAGACCCAAGGAACTATATGTTGCATTTTATAAGTCCCGGTGGGTCTGCAAGCGTCTTTGCATATGTGTTGGTTCTGTTACCACTCAGAGTTTTCTCAAAGCTAAAGAAACAATATTCCGAGGTAACCCGAAACCAATCTTTTAGACTCAGGTTCTAGCCAACCTAAGTCTAGAGAGGGCTCTCTCTTTATAATTTAACTTTGTTTCAGTGGGATTTTGGGCTAGTTCTTAGTGGTCATAAGGTTTTGATTTCGGTTGGGTGGTGGAATTCTGGGAATAGATGGACAGAAAAAGGCCTTCAAGTCATTAGGCTATGGAGTCCGTTATAGGATGGCTTAACTAGATCAGATAAATCACTAAAGGGAGAGTTCACAGTGCAGGCTAGCAAATAAAAAGGCAAATCTTCAGGCTCAAATTGATGACGTAGTCTTAACCAAGGTAAAAGGGCAATGAAGAATCCTTATATTGGGATCAAGATGAAAAGAAAGATGTGATCATGAGAAAAGGGCAACTAAGAACCCTTTATTATATACCTAGGGGGGGAACTATGGAAATAAGGGAGCAATTAAGAATTCCTAAACTAAGATAGTTTAGCAGAAAACATTAAGAATGTAAACAATCAAGATAGAGAGCATTCAAGCCTGTTCTAAAATGTCATTCCTAGTTTAACATTTATTTTTCACAGAGACACATATGATTATTAATAAACATAAAGAGAAACAATAATATACATGAGGGAGAGAATACTTATTTGATTTCTGCTTTACACAAGAATCCTGCAAAATGTCTACTTTATTCCTTGATCCAAAAAGCCAATCCAATCTTGATTACAATAGTTCCTTAACTTGAGAAGAGAATTTCTATAGAAATGTCTTTGAATCCACCCAAAATACTTCAAATGAAGAAGTATTTATACAAATTCTAAATTGAAATATCTTGAAAAAAAAATATCAAGATTGGTTTTACAAATATCTCAAACTGTTTTACATTAATAGAACTTAAATAAAGGGCATTCAAAACTAATGAATCTATTTGGAACTACTTTTATGGATTTATGGTGACAAAGAATAAAATTTTGAATTTGATAGCAACTCTTGATTGATGATGACGCATCCCAGTCACTAACTGCATCCTTTCTTTATGCATTTTGCCCCAACAATTCTGCAAAATTAGGGTCCATTGATACCTTTTTATATCTCAATCCGAGATAAATGTGTAACAAGTGAAAGAGTTTATTGTAGATAAGTATGTTTTTGAGATAAACCTCTCTCCGTTTCCCAAAATTCAGCTCCAAATGTTCACAATATGTTCTACAAAAAGATGTCAAAAACAAGATTTTGCACAGTCCAAAAAATAGGTTGTGAAGATATGACCTTATCTCACATTTGGTAATAGCTGTGTAAAATGTGAGATAAGTTTTTGTAGAATAGACTCTTATGAGCACAAAAATCCTTCTTTTTCTCCAAATGCATCTTGTATTGGCCACAATAGTTTCTGAAAAACTATGACTTAAATAGGAAATTTCTGAAGAATGTACCATTTTTGCTCTCATTTCATCTTTTAACCTTAAATTTCTTTTAATTGTTTTTCACTTTTACTTTGGATAAACTCCATTGTTGCTGGTGAAAGTGTTTTCATATCTTTTTAATCCTTATTTCCTCCATGTTTACTTTTACTGCTCTATTTTTTCATCTATCTTCACTTTGACATGAATCTGTATGCTTTGTAACTATCTTCCCTGTTGTTTTTCTTCATGTTAGCTTCTTTACTTGATTTTGTATTCAATATAATTCTCTTTAACACTGATACACTTTGACTATTCTCTATTTTGTCTTGTTACCTTCATTGTATATTTTAGGTTTTCACTGTTTATTTCAATAGTAAATCATTTAATTCCATGTTTCCTTTGCTTGTCTTTTAACTGTATGTTTTATTTTGCATCTCTATTTGAATAGATTTGATAACAATCTTGGAGTAAATAGGTCTTATGAATAGTATTAAGACTACTTATCCAAGGCTGTGGTCTTTTGATCGCCTGTAAAACAAAACAAATTGTTAGGAAAACATTGGGTTGACAGGGAGACTCATTAATGGCTTCATCGAGATCTATGGGTATATGGAGTGAGTCCAAAGTGATTTTGGGAGGTAAACCATGTTTGAATTGGTTAGAAGAGGCTTCAGGTGGTGCAGAAGGGTTACACATGGTTTTACTGCACAAACTGGAAAAAATGAGCAACACTGGGGTTTTGCGTTTAAACGGGTAAACATTTGATTTGTTTGAATTTTGACGCAAAGTGAACAATGGATGATTTGTCATGTAGCGGGTGGTGGTATGTGGTTTTCTTCCCACTGCTTTTGTGGCTAGAGTGGTTTCAGGGGAAGTTCACCCGATTCCATAGACTAAACGACATGTAGCATGGGGGCTCGGCCTAAAACCACTCATATTGGGCGAGTAACATTCGGACATCGGGCCCGCCCGATATGGTTAATAACCGTTGGATCAAAGGGGAGGCGATCACACAATGATTGGGCTTGGGCGTTGTGCAGAAGGTAATGGAGGGGCCTGGCTAATGTTTAAGTGCTATGGTTTTATTTATAAAGTTTATATTACAAACTTTGGGAGAGGGGTGTTAATATTAATGGGGTTTAACAAAATATATGGGAAGGGGGTATTTTATGGATTTAATATATAAATAAAATTAAAAGTTAATATGAATGAAAGCGGTAAATGGATTTAGTGCTAAGTACAATGTACATTTATAATTCATTGGCTTTGTATAAACACATTATAACTTATGCTTAGTGTTATTTTTGTGGGTTTTCTTAGGAAAAGGGGTTTACTTGGGGGTAATGGCTTTTCCTTAGGTAGAATGGTGTCTTACATTAGGAAAAGGGATTTGTTTGGGAAAATGAGGGAGAGTGAATGGGGGTAATGTTTGTGGGGGGAATTTTAGTACTTAGGACCTATAAGTCATTGGGTTGAGGGTATGGTCCCTCCAGAACTCAAAGAAATGCTCTGAGCCCCTTTGACTTAAGATTTTGGGTACTTAACACTTTGCTTATAGGAAATTAGTAAAATTAAGGGTGAAATGAATGGGGAAATTAATCAGTTCACTTTGTAAGCTTAATTCATGCCCAATTTCTCATTCATACTTGGAATTTTCATGATGAGGGTGATAAATATGCTTTTTCTAACAATCATCACAATTCTACGACCTTTCTACTACTTACCCATCTACTCATCCTACCATTTTTACTTCTCTTTATTAGGGTGTACTTAAGCTGGCCAAACCCTTATCAAAACATTTTTCTTTTCTTTTACAATAGTAATCTAACTAAGTCTAACCTTATTACATCCAAGGGCTAAGATTAAACAGTTGAGCTCCTTTTATTCACTCTACCTAATCTAATCATCTGCCAAGATTACACTGTTTGGTCAGATCTTTATTCTCTATTTATAGACATGAAATTGAAAACATGAAATAGCCAAACTTAAACATTTTGACTATC
This sequence comes from Pinus taeda, assembly GCA_000404065.3. NCBI lineage: Eukaryota > Viridiplantae > Streptophyta > Pinopsida > Pinales > Pinaceae > Pinus > Pinus taeda. The sequence continues at coordinate 176,633 of APFE030407012.1, read as the reverse complement.
ATGGATTGTGGAAAACATTACAAGATACACACAATCATTTATTCTGCATAAAAGTAACTATGAGTGGCATTTTGACTTGCTCACTTTCATGGTCTTTTCTTTTCTTGGGGTTCATATTTTCATCTTTTTTGACCTTTTTATTCTTTTTTTCCTTTGATTTTTCTTTTAGCACATACCCTCTTTACATTTTTTAATTTCTTGAATATGGAAAACATTTGCAAAAAAGGAAACGTATGTACATATTACAGGTTTAATCTCAGCCATTAAAAAATTATGATTCCTATTGGTATAGGAACCTAATAGTGGCTCCACTTGGGGATGGCATTTCCTTGTGAAATGTCAAGAACACCTTCGACTAGTAGCGTGATCCATTGGGCCAATCGCACACATGTATATGCTCTGTGGTATAATATTTGTGACTAAAACTTTTGAACTAAAAATACACCCTTTTCTGCAAACTGAAACCTGATATAACATAAAGTTGCTGCTGAAAACTGAATTTATTGAAACTAAAATCCTACCTACTTACTCTAAACAACTTTCTAACTGTTGGATAGGTAAAATGAAACAACCAATGCAACCACTCAAGCATTATATACATTGATGGATTTTGCCGCTTGGGCTTGTTTATGATTAAAACTGAGGTTCTAAAGCCAAATATAACATTGTCAACCAATGAATAGATAAGGAAATACTTGCTTTCCTTTGTAGGCTCTAAAAATTGTACAAAGGGATCTTTCAAAATATATACGCTATTGTTCAATTGATTTAAGCAATTGCACACTTGTTCTAGATGGCTTCCATGCCATGAAACTAAAATATCACTTTTACATTTAGCACCTTGCCGACCTTTAGATGAGCTTTGTGATGATACTTCTATTGATTGTAATGTCTGTCTGGGAAACCTTTATCATCTTGATTTTAACTCTCACAATCAGTTAATGGAGAAAAATTATGATTGCATTCATCATCCAACCTATTAGCTATTGGATCATAAAGAACTTGGAAGGATTGCTGCAACTTATTTCATATAAGTTTGAATGGAACTTCATAGGTTTCTACAAGCTGCTCATCCTTTTCTTTAGAGACGTTATACCACATTTCCTTTAAAAACTGAAATGATTCAAAACAAAGAGGCAAAGAAGCTTCACTTATTTCTAAATTTTCTGCACTTTCTTCTTCACTTTCATAGCTGATATGGATAAAATGATCATTGTTTTCAAGCTGCTAAAACTAAATTCCCTTATTCCCCAAACTTGATTCTGATTGCTCTGTAAAGTTAGTTTGGATTCAAAGAACTTAATTATCATCATACTGATCATATTTGGGCAAATCATCAAAAGAAGTAATGTCATCAAACATACACATTAGATCAGGAGATTACTCCTCTAGATATTGCTCTATGAATCTATCTTCTGATCTATGGTAGTTGGAGTTGGTAGGAATTTGTTCATGAATATCAACCTTTTCCTTTTATGAAATAAATGTGTCATGGTGAATTTGAGCAAAAAATTCATCTTTCATGGCGATCTTCTACATCATTTCCTCTATTTTCTTCATCAAAATGTCGAGTTTTTCCTCTTTTCCTACTTTCAACTTTTCACTTCTAATTTGCAGATTAACTTCTACATCTATTGTTATGTTCTACATCTGTTCTAGCGTTGAGGGATTTCTTTCTTAGCTGAAATTATATCTCTGGATCAAATGCTCTTGGGTAATGGAAAAGAGCTGAATCAGGGGGAGGTTTTATATTTGATGGTATTGAATAATAGGCTTGATTAAATCTGTCTGAAATTGTTGTATTATTTCATTTGATTGTCTTGTTAACTGATTGTATTCTTCTATGATCACAAGAAGATTGACTTTGATTATCCATCTCTCAAGGAAAATTTTGACAAACTGTTGGAAATTTTAGATGCTTTTAATTGGTAAATTCTTAAACCAACTCTTTACTCTACTTTGCAAAGAAAGAGTAAAAAGCATGATAAAACATCATCTTCATCAATTTCAAATAATTCTAGATAATTCTCAAAACCTTGAATATTTTTTTGAGCAGTGATACCATTCTCTCCATCAAACCTAGGGAGATACTTGTAATAATCGTTAGGGAAAGCATGGAGTGTAGAAGGTAAAATGTGTGGCTTATATCTATCAAGAACTTTATGAGGTACTGGAATATGTACAGGAATTGTATGATTAGTCTCAATTTTTTTTATGCTCCTCAATTGGAAAATGATATTCATAAGAGTTAGAAGACAGTTGTTCAAATGTATAAGGAGACTTTATATCTACACTTTTCAAAGGGAAATAATAAAAGAATAATCTAAAATCTTCTCTAAAATACAATATACATTGAAAAAATTTATCAATGAGAAAGAACATAATGTCTTGGATAACAATCCAAGTTAAAAGCCTGATCATTTCTCATAGTTCTTTCAGGTTCATCCCTCCAGTGGATTCTTGATTGTGGAATTGATTTGGAGTCGCCAGGTGGATGATTTTAACTTGTGTTTTGATCACTATCCACCATCATAGATCAGATATAAACCTGTAAAACAATTTTGAAGAAATGTTAGTTCTCCCCAGTGAAGTCACCACTATGTTCTCACTCAGAATTTTCTCAAGGTTAAAGAAAGAAAATTTTGAGGTAACCCCAAACCAATCTTTTAGACTCAGGTTCTAGCCAACCTAAGTCCAGAGAGGGATCTCTCTTTATAATTTAACTTTGTTTTGGTTGGATTTTAGGCTAGTTCTTAGTGCTCATAAGGTTTTGATTTCGGTTGGGTGGTGGAATTTTGGGAATGGATGGACAGAATAAGGCCTTCAAGCCATTGGGCTATGAAGTCAATCAAATGATGGCTTAACTAGATCAGATCAATCACTAAAGGGAGAGCTCACAAGGAAGGCTAGAAAATCAAAAGGAAAATATTCATGTTCAAATGGATGAGGTAGTCTTAACCAGGGTAAAAGGGCAATGAAGAATCCTTAGATCGAGATCAAGATGAAGATCAAGAAGTGATCATGAGCAAATGGCGACTAAGAATACTTTACTATAGACCTAGGGGGGAAACTACGGAAGTATGGGAGCAATTAAGAATTCCCAGACTAAGATAGTTTAGCAGAAAACATTAAGAATGTAAATAGTGAAGACAGAGAGCATTCAACCTAGTTCTGAAATATCATTCCTAGTTTAACATTTAGATTTCATAGAGACATATATGATTATTAATAAACATAATGAGAAACAATAATACACATGAGAGAGAGAATACTTATTTGATTTCCTCTTTACACAAGAATCCTGTGAAATGTCTCTACTTTATTCCTTGATCCAGCAAGCCAATCCAGTCTTGATTATAGCTCCTTAACTTGAGAAGAGAATGTCTATAGAAATGTCTTTGAATCCATCCAAAATCCTTCAAATGAAGAAGTATATATACAAATTCTAAACTGAAATATCTTGAAAAAATATCAAGATTGGTTTTACAAATATCTCAAGCTGTTTTACATTAATAGAACTTAAATAAATCACATTCAAAACTAATCAATCTATTTGGCACTACTTTCATGGATTTATGGTGACAAAGAAGAGATTTGTGGATTTCATCTTTTAACCTTAAATTTCTTTTAACCATTTTTCACTTTTACTTTGGATAAACTTCATTGTTTTTGGTGAAAGTGTTTTGATCTCTATTTAATCCTTATTGCCTCCATGTTTACTTTTACTGTTTTACTTTCATTGTTTACTTATACCACTCTGTTTTTTCATCTATATATACTTTGACATGAATCTGTATGCTTTGTAACTATCTTCCCTGTTGTTTGTCTTCATGCTAGCTTCTTTACTTGATTTGGTCTTCAATCTGATACTCTTTAACCCTGATACACTTTGACTATTCTTTACTATGTCCTGTTACCTTCACTGTATATTTTAGGTTTTTACTATCTATTCCAACAGTAAATCATTTAATTCCATCTTTCCTTCGCTTGTCTTTTAACTGTGTGTTTTATTTTGCATCTCAGTTTGAATAGATTTGATAACAATCTTGGAGTAAACAGGTCTTATGAATAGTTTTAATACTATTTATCCAAGGATGTGGTCTTTTTATCGCCTGTAAAACAAGACAAACTGTTGGGTTGACAAGGAGGGTCAGTAATGGTTTCATCGAGCTCTATAGGTATATGGAGTGATTCCAAAGTGCTGTTGGGAGGTAAACCATGTTTGAATTGGTTAGCAGAGGCTTCAGATGGCACAGAAGGGTTACACAGGGTTTTACTGCACAAACAGGCGAAAACAAGCAATAATGTTGTTTTGTGTTTAAATGGGTAAACATTTGATTTGTTTGAATTTTGGCACAAAGTGAACATTGGACAGTTTTTCATGTAGCAAGCAACAATATGCGGTTTTCTTCGCACCGCTTTTGTGGCTAGAGTGGTTTTGGGGGATGGCTGCCCAATTCCATAGACTGAATGACACGTAGCACGGGGGCTCGGCCTAAAACCACTCATATCAGGCGCGTAACGTTCGGACGTCGGGCTCACTCGATATGGTTAATAATTGTTGGAACAAAGGGGAGGTGATCACACAGTGATCGGGCTTGGGAGTTGTGCGGAGGGTAATGGAGGGGCCCATCTAATGTTTAAACGTGGTGGTTTTATTTATAAAGTTTATATTACAAACATTGGGATAGGGATATTAATATTAATGGGGTTTAATAAAATATACGAGAAAGGCGTATTTTATGGATTTAATATATAAATAAAATTAAAAGTTAATATGAATGAAAGTGGTAAATGGATTTAGCTCTAAGTACAATGTACATTTGTAATTCATTGGCCTTGTATAAACACATTATAACTTAGGATTAGTGTTATTTTTGTGGGTTTTCTTAGGAAAAGGGGTTTACTTCGGGGTAATGGTTTTTCCTTAGGAAAAATGGTGTTTTACTTTATGAAAAGGGATTTGTTTGCGAAAATGAGGGAAAGTGAATGGGGGTAATGTTTGTGGGGGAAAGTTTAGTACTTAGGACCTATAAGTCATTGGTCCGAGGGTCCGGTCCCTCCAAAAGTCAGAGAAATGCTTTGAGCCCCTTTGACTTAAGATTTTGGGTACTTAAGACTTTGCTTATGGGAACTTAGTAAAATTAAGGGTGAAATGAATGGGGAAATTAATCATTTGAATTTGTAAGCTTAATTCATGCCCAATTGCTCATTCATACTTGGAATTTTCATGATGAGGGTGATAAATATGCTTTTGTCTAACAATCATCACAATTCTGCAACCTTTCTACTACTTACCCATATACTCATCCTACCACTTTTACTTCTCTTTATTAGGGTTCACTTAAGCTAGCAAACGCTTATCAAAGCATTTTTCTTTTCTTTTACAATAGTAATCTAATTAAGTCTAACCTTATTACATCCAAGGGCTCAGATTAAACAATTGAGCTCCTTTTATTCACTCCACCTAATCTAATCATCTGCCAAGATTACACTGTTTGGTCAAATCTTTATTCTCTTTTATAGACATGAAACTGAAAACATTAGATAGCCAAGCTTAAACATTTTGACTATCATGGATTGTGGAAAAGATTACAAGCTACCCAAAATCATTTATTCTGCATAAAATTAACTAGGAGTGACATTTTGACTTGCTCACTTTCATGGTCTTTTCTTTTCTTGGGGTTCATATTTTCATCTTTTTGACCTTTTTTATTCTTTTTGTCCTTTGATTTTTCTTTTAGGACATACCGTCTTTACATTTTTTAATTTCTTGAATATGGAAAACATTTGCAAAAAAGAAAAGGTATGTACATATTACAGGTTTAATCTCAGCCATTTAAAAAATTATGACTCCTATTGGTATAGGAACCTAACAAGTTCCTTTGCCGATTGCGATGAGTGATGGAAAATTTGGACCTGAAAATATATGCATTATGTTTTATAATGCTAGTGGGTCCACGATATTGCATAACACTTTATGTATATGTATATGGTTATGCCAATTACAATTTGTGATAGGCCAGTACTAATATGCCATATATTATGTTTAATTCTTCCAGCGCGTTCGCTATGTCTTATGTCATTAAGTTTTGTATTGATATATCAATTGAAGTCGCCAATTGCGATTTGCGATACGAAGTCAATGGAGTATTGAATGGGAGGATCCGATGGATTTATGAAGTAGAATTAATTCTTTTTGAGTTCCATAATAATCAAAGGTTGCGTGAAAAATCAATGTTAGAGGCAAATTCAATGGAAGGTAATTAGTGCGGTTCATTTTCATTTTTGCCAATTAAAGCGTGCCTGATACATGTGTAAGCCCATATTTATGCACAAGTCAAAGTCAAACACTATTTATTATGGTTAAAGTGGATTAATCATTATTAAAGCATCTACAAAAGAATTCAAGAGTCGATTAACAGAGTCGAAAAGCCACCAGTCATTGTCATGTTCAGTTATTTTCTGTAATTTTATGTTCTTTGAGATGACTTTACCCTTTGTGTAATATTTTGTGATAATTCTTACTTCAGATAGTTAGAGAAACATTTTTAGTATTTTGATAGTTTCAGAGATCATCAACTATTTCACAATGTATAAAAAGAGGAAAATTTACAGAGAAGGTGGGTTCAAATTTTAGAGAACCTGGAGACTAAGCCACTGTATTCCTGATATAGTTGTTGATTAATGAAAGAATCAGAAGTTTCCATGAATTGTTGGGTATAATTTTGTAACTTCTCTGTCATGTGTCATCTTATGTTTTCTTCTTTCAAGTATAGTAATGAAGCTGCATGTCTTTATTTGCTTATGTAGATAAAGTTAAAATCCCTTAAAAGAGCACTCCTATGCTTGAAGTTTTCATCTTCCTTTCTAAGTTATAGATAATACTTTCTGTGTAAGGAAACATATTATCTTTAACTTCTCCAAGAGTCACAGATAATAGTTTCTGTGTCAAGCAGCCTATTGTCTATGATTCATTTCTCATTTTCATAATTCTTCTATGTGACAGATAATAGGTTCTCTGTTAAGCAACATATTACCTTAAACTTCTCCTTCAAGATTTCTTCATTCATCATTTATATCTAGCAACAAATGGCATTCTGAGATTTTCTGGTCACATATGTATTAAGGGCTAAAGACCAAGTTTTCTAGGTCCTTCATTTAAGAATACAAAAAACAATAATCATTAATGTCTTAAGCACAATTTCTCCACAGCCAGGAAATTGGTTTCTTAAGGTACAACAGGCCCAACCGATTCCAAGGAGTGCAGGGTAGGGGTTGTTGTCATCCATAATTTCCATTACTTCAAAATCAGTCACCGCACTTTCACCTTCAATATCCACAGTGACCCCCTATAGTTGTTGTTGGCTTATATGGGCCTGACCCAGGTTCGAAAGAATTATTTATCCAAATAAATCCCACAGCTACTGGCCCTTTCGACAAGAGCCAGCGGAGCGCAAACTGAGTTCTCTCTTGAGGTAGCAGGGGCGGGTGTTGGAACTAGGTTTCCACACCCTTGGGATGTCTATATGTGGTCTGGAGGGTTCGCACACCATTCTGTCGCCTCGTGTTGCTATACTTTCGCATAGATACAGATCCGGGTTAATTCGTAATATTAATTACTTGTATAAATCAGATCTACTTCGCAGGTTCTTTAAGAAAACATTTAACAGATTTACCTAGTTCGTGCACTTAGAACAAAGTCAGATTCATATACATTCATAACATAAGCATATGCGCATAGATCAAAAAGTTATATTAACCATACAAAAAGCCAAATCTGCGATAATTCAGATTTAACACAGAATTACAATAACCAATTATCTTTATTCAACTTTCTTTACCAACATATCCGGATCCACCCTACGCACTCAGCTGCAGGGGTCCATGCACAAAGCTCTGGACTCTTCCAAGCCTCTACGCACACAAATTTAGATCCTCTACCCACTACCCAAACCCTTCACTCAGACTTACAGATGCTTTCAAATTTTTCTCCTCAAAAACCCAATACATTTAAGATTCAAGATCATACCAAAAAAGAACTGCCTTCTCCCCATAGAGCCGTGCTCTATTTATACCTTCCTATGGTCTGCAAACTGACTTACTTCCTATTATTCTATATTATTTCTTGGGTGGATAGCCCTTTGACTTCACCTTTCACGTTTCACGCTTTGCATATTTCTGAGGTTTATAATATTTTTTCATAGTTTCTAGGTTATCAGACCCAAAACTATTAAGCGGGACCTCCGCTACCCAATAGTCCACCAACACAATCATCATGACTCATCTTGAGTCACTCGTTGGTGTGGTGAGATGTGTTGCCTTGGCTTCACAGTTCACCTCCCTCTGAGTGACGCTCTTTGTCCTTTTGCTTCTTCATTGTCTCCTCCAACAATTCATCCATCTCCTGCTTCATTGTTTCAACCAATTCTTGTGATTGATATTGCTCATTCTACTCTGCTCGGTTAACATAGAACACCCCCTCATAGGATTTTAGCTCGAGCAGGGGAGCCGCATACAGGACTGCCTTGTACCACCGTAGCCACTTCCAACCTTCGTATCTACTCTTCACACTGTCTGTTGCAGCTTGTGTTGCAATTTTGCAAGACCTTTGTTGCTGTCTGTGAAATAAAAATCCTTAAGGTACCTTAGAGACGACATATTAACTCCATTGCTGCCAGTGGTCTCTGTCTTTCCATTCTTTCTCTATTTTGTTATAGTTCAGACCAATTCTACTTCGTGTCTCCCCTTTTCTGGTACATCACCTACTGCTGATGCTGCACTCAGCGAAATTCCTGTAGCTATCAACACCATGTTCCTTAGAGAGTCCTGCTTTTCCATCGGCTATATCACCACCCTCGGGATTACTCCTTGTGTAGAGATAATGAAAAGCTCCATATTGATAACCAACATATGTTGTTCAGAAGTAGGTTTCCCAGTGGATGCCCCTCGGTGATTTATAATCGATTCAAATTTCAAATTCACTGGTTGCCACCTGTTATAGCATCCTCATGTAAAATTTGTGGCAGCTCGTTCCATACCTGGCTAGTATTCCTTCTCTTTATTTCCTGCCACCTGCTCCCTTTTGCCATAATGCAGATATCGTTTCATGAATAGTGACAGGAACAGTCACCTGACCTCTTAGCAATGCATCAACGCACTTCTTATGATGCAATCGTGATGTTGGTGATGGGCCAAATCAACACGTATCTTGGCACTCGCACCTCTTTCCCCCAGACTGCTTTACCGTCCCATGCTCTCTTTCAACTGGCTGGAGTGGTGAGACTATCCCTTGAACGATTAGTCAGGAGGGCAGCCCGCCTGTGTAGAGCTTCAGGTGAGTGCCATTCACTTGACCCGGGAAGGGGTATCCATTGAGTTTGGCAAGCTGAACCATGCCCCCATTAGTAACTTCTTTGATGACATAGGGTCCCAACCAATGCATCTGAAGTTTTCTAGGGAATTTTTCGAACTTACTGTCGTATATCAATACTAGATCATTCTCCTTGAATGTGCACACCTTGATATGGTGATCATGCCACTCTTTCTTGTACTGTTTCTATAATTGCTGATGGAATCTAGCCAAAAATATTTCCTCCTCTAGTTCTTCTAGTTGCACGAGCCGTTCCTCCAAAGACCCATGTTCAACCATTCCTGTTATTGTCGCGATCCATAGACTAGGCACAATATATTCCATACACATAACAACATCCTTACCATAGACTAACTGAAAAGTTGTCTAGCCCATTAGCTTCCTGCACATGGTTCGATATGCCCATAGCACAGTAGGGATGTGCAAGTCCCAGTCATCTCGCTGCACATTATAGACCTTGGTCAACGCGGTCTCCAAGATTTTGTTGAATGCCTCAACGGTCCCATTGTCTTGCAGATAGTATGACATACTCTGTTGGTGATATATCTGGAATTCCTCAGTGAGTGCACTAATCATTTCATTTAGAAAATGTGTTCCCCGATCTTTCATAAGAATTTTGGGACATCCCAATCGTGTCAGTACGTTCTCGAACAAAAACATCGCAGCTGTCGCAATAGTGCAGTCCTTAACCGGATGTGCCTTTGCCGATCGGGTCAAATATTCTGCCGCGGTGATGATACAGTGCACGCTCATCTTCCCTCACAGCTCGATAGGTCCTACGAAGTCAATTTCCCACTTCTTGAATGGTTGTAGCATCATTTGTGGCTGGAGTGGCATTTCATCTCTCTGCAATGGTTTCCCTATCCGCTGACATACATCACAGGCCCAGTAGTATACTTTCGAATCTTGATGTAGAGTGGGCCACCATAATCCTGCGTGGAGAATCTTCTAGGCTGTGGTGCGACCCACATAATATCTGCCAGCAACCCCCCCATGTGCTTGAGCTAGGATCTGTCCTCGCTCGAACTCTGGGACATACCTTCGTAATATTTCGTCGTTTCCCATTTTGTAGAGGTGTCCTGCAATCATGTTGAAGTCTACTGCGCGTATCACCAATTCCTTCTTCTGCTAAATAGAATATCCCTATAGTGTGATTCATGTAGTTAAGAAATGGATTATATCCTCAAAATGGCCATCCGCTATGCAGACTGCATATAGCTATGCATCTGTGAGTCTGTCCTCTAAATTTGTGGACTCTTTGCCAGTCTCAATTCAGGATAGGTGATCTGGGCCTGTGTTTAGACGTCCCGGCTTTACGATGGCCTCAAAGTCATATTACTGGAATAGCAGCAGCCATCTACAAATGCCCCCCCCCACAACATAGACTTATTCACTAGGTATTTTAAAGCAGAGTGATCGGTATACATCTTAAAGTGGCCTCCAAGTAGATAGTGGTGGAATTTTTGAAACACGTATGCCATCGCTAATCCTTCTCGCTCGATAGTGGAGTAATTCTTCTCAGCTTTTGAAAACTGGTGACTTGTGAATGCAATCAGATGGTCAATTCCCTCCGTTACTGGTTGAGTAAGTACCACCCCCAATGCGATACATGATGTGTCGACATGCACATGAAATTTGATGTCCCATTTCAGAAAGACCAATATAGGTGCAGATGCCATGTTTTCTTTAAGCATCTCCAGACTTTTGTTGCATTCCTCATTCCAGCAATAAGTAGCATCCTTCTTCAGAAATTTTTCCATTGCAACCGTGATCTAGGTGTAGCTTTTGATGAACTTCCAATAGTAGCCCGTGTGTCCCAATGTGGTGCGTAGTTTTTTGACACTTCGTGGTGCTTGCAGATTGAGTATGACAGCGATCTTTGCCGGATCCACCATCAGGCCTTGCTTACAGACCACATGGCTAAGCAGGTTCCCGAATGGGCCAAGGAAAGTACACTTCTTCAGGTTTAGTGCAATCTGGTGTCGGCGTCAAGTATTCGGCATTAACCGTAAGGTCGCTACATGTTTCTTAATCAGTCCAAACACGGTCCAGTCATCAAGATAGACCTCTAAGAACTTGTGTATAAACTCCTTAAATGCCGCTACCAATATTTGCAAGAATATCACTAGCGCGTTCTTTAGTCCAAAGGGCATCACCTTGTACTAAAAGCAACCCCATTTAGTGGTGAATGTTGTTTTACTCCTGTCCTCTGGCACGATCTTGATCTGATGGTATCCTAAGAACCCATTCGTGAAGGAGTAGGCTTCCTGCCCCCCCACATTTTCCAGTACCTCATCTGTAAATGGTGTTGGAAATGGATCATTAACACAAGCATCATTGAGGTTCCTAAGATCCACGCAGATGTGAATCTCACCCTTCTGTTTCTTCTCCTGCACAACTATCAGACTTACCTAGTTGGACTTATCAACTGGTTCAATGATTCCTGCTGCCAACATCTTGTCCAGTTCTTTGCAAACTTTGGCTTTATATTTTGGATTCAATCGGTAGGGTCACTGCTTAACTGGTTTTGCGTCTGGCTTCAACGTTATCTTCATCATTCCCAGGTGTCCTAGGATCCCTTTTAGCTCCGTGATTTTTGTTGGGAATAAATCTCAATGTTCTCGCAGTAATTCGAAAACCTTCTCCACTGTGGCATCATCCCAATAGTCTCTGAGCATTGCACACTTCAGCTCCTCTTTTGTTTCGATATTGACTTGTCTCATTTTCAATGGTGCCGTGATGTCTGGATCTTTGATTTTGGGTCCATGCACCTCATGACTTCCTTTTGATTCGTGAATATTGACATTCCACGGATCGTCCTCATCATCTTCTACCTGGACATTATAGCATTCGAGATCCTAGCTCAACTGTCGTGACCAGTCACGTTGCACCATTTCTTCTGGTTCTAGTGGTGTCTTGAAAATGGTGGCCTTTACCAGCTCTAATGCGTCATCCATAGGATCAATCCATTGATCTTCAAAAAGGAATGTCAACAAAAACCCTTTGCGCAAGATATCATGTTCGCCTGTGTCGTGCTGGAGCTCTACTTCAGTATACCAGCTTTTGAGGATGATGTCCAGGGTGTGGTAAAATAAGTGCACCCATTCTGGTTGAGGTTCCTCGCTGTAGGCTTTGATCCATCTGGTAAGGTGCATGCATAGGTCATCACATCCATTGTATTTCTCTGTTATGCATAGTTCTGATTTCCCAAATCTGATCCTCATCATGTGCCTACAGCCACGCCAATCTTTAAAAGTTCCTTCATGTGTGCCCCACCATTCTGTAGGTGTTGCATGCAATGCCCATCTCAACACATCAAACCGTTGGTGCTCTGGTACTGCAATTTCATATTTTGTTAGGAATTCATCTATTACTGTCAACCCATCATACGTCAACAATTCCCGATCCTGGGCCCTTACGCAGTACAGAGATTTAGTCACCATATTGCAGTGTAGCATGGTCACTCAGTTCAACCTGTTGTGCCACCACTCGTCTTCTTCATCTGAATCGGTGGTGCAAGACTCCGCATAGCCCCGTGATATTCTTCTACCCTCCATTGTCTTGACCCATTCTTGCCTTTTTGCATCTATTCTATATACACCGTCTAATTTGTCGTCACTTTCTTCATTGTGCACGGGTTCAATATGGCGCGGTCCTTCAGCTAGATCTAGCGGAATGACTACGCGGAGCAAACTTGTTTCAAATATCATTGTTCGCTTCTTTAAATTAATAACCCCATTCATGTTGGTGGCCCAGTTTATTCCTAACAATGTAGGATAAGGTGTACTTTCATCCATGATTTCAATCACTTAAAAGTCTATCCGAGTACTTGTGTCGTCAATATCTATCGTAATTCCTTGTAGCCTTCCCATGGGCAGGACCTTCTGCTGGTTTGCCATTCGCAATTGGATAGGGGACCATTGTAGTGTAGGCTTACCCATGTGCTCCCAAGTATGTTTAGATTGTACATTGACATCTGATCCCAAATCCATAATGACCTAATCCATCTCATAATCGTCGATCTATGTTGTTAGTCACATTTCCCTTCCGGTCTACGATGCATGGCTTCCCAACTTTCGAACTATGCGAGGTTCACTCCATCCTGTGCATCTATTTATCAATTCTTGTAAGCCTTTAACTGCCCTGTTGTCACGAAGAAACTTTATACATGTCTCTAAAAAGATAGTTATCATCGAGGGATCCCTATCCAGCTCAGGTCAATCCCTAGTACCTGGGGCAGAGACCTCCACGAAGCTCTCCTTAGCTTCAAGATATGTCTCCTTACCAGCCCCTCCATCTTCCCTACTTAAGTTCCTTCTATCTGCTCCCCTGGCCGTGCCACTTCTTAGTACCATGTTTACTTTGGGATCTTCCTCGCGGGGTTCGAACCTTATCATCTGCATGTTATGGGTCGTTTTTGGTTGCACTGTCCTTATTTTATGAATCTTTGCTATCAGTATAGGGAAATCTATCATCTCATGATCAAATTTATCACAATAACTGCATGAAATTCTAGTTGGGTTGGTATAATCTCGCGTGTAATGTCCTGGACCTCTGCAGTTGTAACAGATTAGCTGCCCGTGACCCCTTCCTAGCCCCATTCTACCCTGTCCTTGTCCACGGTCCTAGAACCCACTGCGCGCGATCGTCGTGGTTGGATCCTTACTTCATGCCTCAGTCTGCATTCTATAAGCAGGTGACTAGTCCATTAATAATTGGTAGCTACAACATTCTCTTTCCTCACAGCCCACTGATCTACAAATGTTGCAAAATAGTTGCTGGGGGGTCTTGTTGTATTTTGGCAGTAGATGATAGTTATCAATGTTGTGTTTTCCTCCCACCTGACAGATTGTGCACCAGAGCAGGGTTGTTGTGCTTGGACCTACCTGTGCCTTTGGTCGCAATGGTGTTGGTTCCATTTTTGCCACATAATTCATTGAAACCAGGCAGTGATCTTTATCGTGCCCCTGGCTCCTGCACTTTATACCCCATACTTCCTCCCAAACTTCTGGTTGCGGTGCCTATTCTTGTTTCAAATTCTTCATTTCTAAACACAAATTTTGGATTTGCACTTGGATTTGCTGAACTCCCAACCCTGAGTCTTGTAACAGAGTTTTGTGAAACCTCATTGCTATCTCTAATGCCTCAGCCTAGGTTGGGATCTTCTATTGTGACAAAGCCGCCCTTAGATGTGGTGTTAAGGATGCCATAAACCAAGTGCAGTGTTCTGCATCCGTCAATGTCATGTTAGCCTTGCGAATAGTACATTTTAGTCATGGTCCAAATCCCACGAGATTTCACTAGGCATCATCGCGATCTCTTTGAACCTTATAATCGCCTATGTTTCTGACTTTAGCCGACTAAACTCTTTCTTTAGTTCGGTCTGGATTTCTGCTGTCCCCACAGTTGTGCGATTGCTTGAGTACTTTATGTACCATGTCAACGTTCGATCCTGCAATGCGCTAACTAAGGTAGCCTTTCTGATATTATCATCTACCATTCTATGTGCATTCCATACTGAGGTTAGCATGAACCAAAACTGCCCTGGGTCTTTGCTTCTTGCTCCTTTGAATATCAGTAGCTGGATCGTGCTCGTCATTGTCAAGCTTGCCATTGTACTCCGAACTACTACTGCTCCTAGTCCCTTTGATCCTTCAATTCTTTTTCTATAGAGTCCATGCGTTCCACATCAGACACCCATTAGGCAGATCCCGATCCTGGCAATAGAACCATTTGTTGGCTTATATGGGCTTGACCCAGGTTTGGAATAATTATTTAGCCAAACAAATCCCATAGCTACCGGCCCTTTCGACAACATCCCGCCGAGCACGGACTGAGGTCTCACCCAAGGTAGTAGGGGAGGGTGCTAAAACCAGGTTTCTGCACCCTTCAGATGTCTAGATGTGGTCTGGAGGGTTCACGCACTGTTTTGCAGCCTCGCACTGCTCTACTTTTGCATAGATCCAGATTTGGGTTAATTCCTAATATTAATTACTTGTGTAAATCAGATATACTTCGTAGGGTCTTTAAGCAAACATTTAACAGATTTATCTAGTTCACACACTTAGAATAAACTTAGATTCACATACGTTCATAACATAAGCATATGCGCATAGATCAAATAGTTATATTAACCATACAAAAAGCCAGATCTGTGACAATTCAGATTTAACACAGAATTACAATAACCAATTATCTTTATTCAACTTTCTTTACCAGCACATCTAGATCCACCCTGCACACTCAGATGTAAGGGTCCATGCACATAGCTACGGACTCTTCCAGGCCTCTGTGCACACAGTTCTAGAGCCTCTACCCGCTACCCAAACCCTCGACTTGGACTTACAAATGCTTTGAGATTGTTCTCCTCAAAAACCCATTACATTTCAGATCTAATATCATACCAAAAAAGAACTACCTTCTCCCCATAGAGCCACACTCTATTTATACCTTCCTATGGTCCACGGACCGACTTACTTCCTATTATTCTATATTAATTCTTAGGAACATAACCCTTTGACTTGACCTTTCACATTTCGCGCTCTGCATATTTCGGAGGTTTACAATATTTTTATCCTAATTTCTAGGCTATCAGACCCAAAACTATTACATAGGACCTCTCCTACCCAACATCTGCCCCATGGGAATGATCTTCTATTGATTTTCCATTCTTAGCTGAATCAGAGACCATTGCAACATGGATCTCCCCATCTGTTCCCAATCCTATTTAGGTAGGATGTTTGCGTCTGACCCCAGGTCCAAAATAACTTTATCCATCTCATACTCTCCTATCTACACGGTTAGTCTCATCTCTTGGCCCATTCTTGTCTTATGCTTACCTATCTTTCCCACTATGTGTGGCTCACTAGGAGTGTTTCTGGCACATCTATTTATGAGCTCCTATAGCCCCTTCACAGCCTTGCCATCATGCAGTAACTTCATACAGGATTCCAGGAAAGTTGTAAGCATACAAGGGTCCATCTACTAATCATGCTTATCCTTGGTTCTTGAGGTGGAGGCCTCAGTGAAGCTCTTCTTCACTTCCATGAAGGTTTCACTTGTGCGCTCCAAGTCAAACTTCATTTTTTTTGCTAGAGCTTTGTGAACCCACGTACCATCTTCTGGTTGTTTCCCCTTGTCATCCCCTAGTGCAATTCCACTTTGAAGCAATATATTTACATTCGGATCTTCTTCGCGCAGCTCAGACCTCATCATCTGTAGGTTCTGAGTAGGATGTGGTGGTAATGACCCTTTGTCACGTATCCTTGATATCAACATAGGATAGCCTTCTATTTGATGATCAAACAGAGTGCAATACTTGCACGACAAATGTGTTGAGTGACAAGCACCAATATTGCAACAAGGATGCTGCAACTCCTAGGCTACCAGCTTACTTATCAAGCCAGGGTTCGTACAAACTTGGAGGTGATAGTGTTGTATGCACAAGTAGAATTAATGATTCTACCTATTGTCACTGTTTAGCTGGCGAGAGACCAATAGGGTTCTAAGCCAGACTTCTTAGAGTTAGAAGAAGCTTGATTCTTTGATGGAAGAAAAGAAAATCTACTCTAAGAGAGTTACTCTACCGTAGTAATGGAGAAAGACAACATGTAATGCTAAACCACACCATACTATAATTAACCATTTAGCAAGCTATGCTAAGCAGATATGCTAAATCAACAATAAACAAATGCTACTATCTAAGTTTCAAAAGTAAAAAGCATCAAAAAATACTAATGTGCAAGTAAAGAAACTAAACTAACTCTGTTTTCACTTTTTTTGTCTTTCTAGACAATATCAAGTATGCAAACTAATTGTTCATGTGGATGTGATAGGAGGATTGAAGGTGTTTAAGGGTGGCTAGAAGGACTATGAAGTGGTTGGATGGTGTGGAGTGGTCCTAGGAGGATGTTTGTGACTTCTTAGAGGTTTCCCATCAATTTGGCCTCAAAACATGTCGTTTCAGGAAAGCCTGTAGGATGATCCTGCAGGAATTACAGGAAACCTACATGATACATCCAAGCTAATTGTGAGGTGTTGGAGGTGTTGGGAAGCTTAGGGAAGGTGTGTGATGGGTGGAATGGAGTGTTATAAGGTCTAGGAGCACTCAGGAGTCAATATCCAAGATAACAGATGGCTAGATTCACTTAATGTGTTTATAAGAATTTCAATGAAAAACTAGTGAAGGTGATGGTGAAGACAAGAGATGGATAAGGTGGACGAAGTGGAAGGAGGTTTCTAGCTAAGAAGTCTTGGTCTCCTCTTGAAGCACATTCTTTGCATAAAATATGTGTGTCTTCCAAAAAGTCATGCAACAAGATACATTTTCATAAACTAGAAAAGCATGAATCAATTGCCTATATTATGCATGAAGAAAGTTGCTGAAGGGAATGAAAGCATGAGTGAGATATTATTGCAAAAATGGAGATTGAAAAAGATGACAATGAAATCTACCTTGCAACATTAACCAAATATTGAATTGAAGACAACAAACTCCAAAGCTCATAAAAGAACTAGAAAGTTGTGTTTTTGGGGCTGCTGAAGGGTCCCTTCCTCAAGTCACGGTCCCAGAGGGAGAAAGTGAGGCCGAGACACCTGCTAACAAAATTGCGGTGATCATTTTTCTCCTTGCTAACCTGTTACTCGAAAAAAGGCACAAATGGAAGAAAACTATCACACAACCAATCTAATCTATACTATGTGTAATGGAAATGCATCTAATAAGCAAACTAACAATTAAGATGAATATACACTAAGAATACATGTACAATAAAGAGGCAGATTGGCTTCTAGGGTTGCGCCCTAACCCAAGAGCTTCAACCCTCTGAGTTAACTCAGTGCTGTCTCAAAACAAAACTCATTCTTATTACCAAACAACAAATTACATCAAAAGAACTGTCACAAGTCTTACAACTTGAAAATAGAGTAGAGTTTTATAATAAAAATCTGAATCCTACTGATGTCCTTGGCTTCTCTACTTATACATTTGAAGTCTCCAACAACTTCCTTAAAATTAGGGAGGCTCAACTCCCAAACTCAAGATAAATTGGTTCTTTGTCTCTCACTTGCTCGGTTGCCTCCTAGTCCTTATGATTTGGCTATTTACACTCCGAACTAATGGAGGAATATTCAAATGGAGGGGTAGTAAATGAGGAGGATTTACCTCCTATAATCCCTCTCCCTTGTTCCATTCGAATTTTGACCTTGGTCTTTGCCAAAATTCGTTAATTTTCTCCTTTAATCCTGCATTAAATTAACATTAGACGAAAAAGAAAAATATCCAACTCTAACTCATCTCATAAAAAAAATATAATCAAAAGTATGCAATAAGTTATGAGAATAGTTGGTTTGACTAAGCTAGGAGGTGAATTAAGGCCCATATAATTACCCAATGATGAGGCTCATCATCAACCCCCTACTAAAAGTGTTACTCATCCTCTGAGAAGCTTAATCAATATCCATATCCTTCATGGCTCTGGTAGCCTCTCTAACATCCCATGCCTCTATTGTGGTCTGCTCTTCTTGTTCATTGAAGCCTACATTATTTTCTACCTCTTCCCACTACCTATTTTCTTCTTCTTATTTTCTTGCTTCTAGCATCCATAAGAGTAGTGGTGGACTGAGTTTTATGCCTATTGATCCAAATGGAAAATGGCATAAACTCATGGTATTCATCCACCCATATTATTCATCCACCCATGGTATTGTAAGTGGAATCCACCCATGGTATTCATTCACTCATGGTATTTTCCCATGGTATTGTGACATCCACCCATGGTATTCATTCACCCATGGAATTGACCCGTGGTATTGTAACTAAAAAATACTATAAGTAACAAGTCACATTTTGTAAAAGGACATATTTTCCGCCACAATGTAGCCTTTACAGTTATTATCGGTTTTAATAAAAAGTTTCTTTGTGGTTTTGTTCATTGGGATTTCTCCTCTTTTTCTTCTAGCAATTCAAGTTTTCAAGATCCATTTCAATCTTTCAGATCTTGAGGGCCTTCCCCCAAGATCCAGATTTGTGGTATCAGAGCAGGTTATGATTCCATGGGAATTAGGGTTTGATGCATATTTCAGTTTCAAATTTTGCAGCAATATTCAACAAACTTCAGGCATGTGCTACGTGCTCCACAGAACATTTTCTTGGGCCAAGCAGGAAGAAGTTTTCTTTTTTCATTTTTTTTGTAGGAATGTTTTTGGGTGGCGAGTTTTCAGATCAGTTATGAAACTTTTGGTACAAAATTTACAACAACAAATATCATCTCTGGATTCCTTGTGAAAAAATATCAAAATTCAAAAAAAAAATCGGTCGAATCAGAATCTGGATGAGGGAGATATCGCTGATTTAAAATCAACTATGTTGTAGAATTTTTTTTTCTCACGACAATTGGTGGATAGCGACTCTTCTATCATTTTTTGAAGTTTTTGTGTAAAATTTTAGAAACATTATTGTAGATCTGAGCTCCTCTTGAAAAATCATCCAATTTCAAAAAAAAATGGGTCTAATCGGAGTTCGGATGTGGGAGATATCACTCATTTAAAATCAACTATTTTTTCAAAACTTTTGTGACAACAGAAAACATTGCAGCATGAATAAGAGATTATAGGGTGTCCAGATAAGGATTTCCAAAACATGGGAATATGCAAAATGATCCTTCTACTTCCAAAAATAGGAGTTATATTGGCCGAGTTATGTCCATTTTAATTATGGAGCAGTGTTTGGAGCAGGTTTCGTCAAAGACGTGCCCTCCCACCCCACTTTAGTAGGCACTTGCTTCACATTCATCAATTTCAGCATAGCAGCATTCAGCTTGGGTTATTTGGAGATGTGTCCTCCCACCCCAGGCTATGTAGGCACCTGCTACTTCATCAACAACCAACATTACGGTTATGGGTCAATCGCACAAAATCCTTGTCATCGAAGTCCATTTGCTAGGCTGCACATTGTTAGTATCACAGTTGGTCACAAGAATTACAGGGTATCTCTATCCTCGAATCTTCATTTGTCATGGTTATGGGTCATCCACAAACCCACACTTCATCGAAGTCCATTTTCTAGGCCACACACTGTCAGTATCACAGTTGGTCACAAGCATTATGGGGTATCTCTATCCTCGGATCTTCGTTCATCATGGTTATGGGTCATCCACAAACCCACACTTCATCGAAGTCCATTTGCTAGGCTGAACACTGTCAGAACCACAGTTGGTCACAAGCATTACAAGGTATCTCTATCTTCAGATCTTTGTTCATCATGGTTATGGGTTAACCACATAAAACCCTTATCTTCAGTGGCTCTTCATATTCCACAAAGGCTTTGCAGGAGGGAACTTTACGCAATGGGGACCATTGCTTCTTAAGGAGGGAGGAATGATCCAAATGGAAAATGGCATCAACTCATGGTATTCATCCACCCATGGAATTTACCCATGGTATTGTAAGTGGCATCCACCCATGGTATTCATTCACTCATGGTATTTGCCCACGGTATTGTGACATCCACCCATGGTATTCATTCACCCATGGAATTGACTTGTGGTATTGTAACTAAAAAATACTATAAGTAACAAGTCACATTTTGTAAAAGGATAGATTGTCTACCACAATGTAGTCTTTACAGTTATTATCAGTTTTAATAAAAAGTTTCTTTTTGGTTTTGTTCATTGGGCTTTCTCCTCTTTTTCTTCTAGCAATTCAAATTTTCAAGATCCATTTCAATCTTTTAGATCTTGAGGGCCTTCCCCCCAAGATTTGGATCGCCAATCTGGTTGACCTTCAACCTTTTCATATATTGCTTATACATCAGTGTCATGTTGAGTGCCTCAATCTTGGAGGGGAGTGATATTATCTTATCTTTACACTGTATGGTAGGGTGTTCCATCTCCTTAGGAAAGCATGTATACTATCGTCTCCTAGTAGCCTAAACATGTCCTCAACATGTGAAATTTCTTGCTCTTCGGTAGCAAGATATCTAGGTGCCAACTGTTATAGACATTTTTGGGCACTTCAACACCAATCATAAATGTCCATCAATTGAGGGATCCTAATTCCTTAAAAGTGTTGCTTCACTGCCTAAAGGAACAAGGTCAACTAATTACATCATCTCCCAGAAGTTCTCCACTGAAACTGCTCATAAATGGTCAAAACTAGACCATATTGAAAGCTCAATGCAGAGGGTGTGATGCATATCACCTTCCCAGTGTACAAGGTGCGATGCGTACTGATTTGCTCCTCTGTAGGGTGCGATGGTCGGGAATGAACAAATGGAAGCGACAAAATGTGAGGTTGAAGATCATGGAATCTTCCAGAAGCTTCCCCTCTGACACTTGCCTCTCTATTTTTTACCAAGGATGAGTAAGAGATCATCATTCTCCAATTGGAAGCATGAACTATCAGAGAGAGGACACTAATCAAGATCCCAGAAGATGAATCACCTCTCTGTAATCATCTATATATGGATCCCTCGTCACAGAGATCCAGAGGTTGGAATTTTGTATCTTATAGAGAAGTGCTGTTGGTTTTCTGGTGTACATTCATAGTGTTGGGTGATCTAAGCTTTGCTTGAGGTGAAGAAGGGCTTCCTAGCTGGAGGATGATGTTGGTCAGGGCCATGGTTGTAATCCCTTCTACTTTTCATCTTAATAAATCTATTCTTGTTTCCTTCCATATTCTTGTGTACTTGTTTATATATGCATTTATATGGTTAATACACATCTGATCCTGTATTATTTATGAATTTAGATCTTTGTCTCTTCGATAGTAGTATGTTGTTGTGATTCCACATGTTCTTTTGAAGCTAGGCAGACAAAGTAGAAGTGAAAAGCTCTATCAAAAAGGAGAGGAAATCAAACGCAAGACTCAGGTTGGTCTTCTTGGTTCTTGTCTTATTTATTTTCATAAAAGGAAACAATAGTAGACTTTGATTGTTTGTTTCTAAGATAGCTACCCATCTTAGTGGGAATAGCAGCATCTGAGTGGACACTATTCCTGGTAAAAAAATGGCGACTCCACTGGGGAAGCGAGTGGATTACTTGTTAGCCTATCTATTCTTGTTTCTTTTATAAACTTACAGACGGAGCCTGAAGTCAAGCCAGCTAGCCTTCAAACTGCATTTGTTATACAAATGCAAAGTAGATCAATTCTGCTTCAGTCTATCTTCGGGTTTTGTTTATGAATTAAACAATAGATCTGCAAGCAATCTAATTGCCCTAAGTGGTGGCTCTAGTAACCTCTTTAGATCGCCCCTGTGTTTTACATACACTGATCTTTACTTGCTTAGCCTAAACACTTGAACTAGATTGCATACTGTGAGTGAAAACATGTTCAAAGTCTCACACTGCTGCCATCGCACCCTGCCTTCAAGGCAGTCTGTATGCATTGCACTTCCCGAGTGCAGTAGGTGCGCTGCATACTGGTTTCACTGTGTAACAGGTGCGATGGTCAGGGAGGGTTAAATTTATCCTCAGACTATCGTTTTTTCTCACTATTTTCAGTCCTATTTAGGATTTTTGCTGTTTGTAGTCAGTTTACTTCTGTGAAAACCCGCTTCTCTTGCATTATTCTACCTCCTTAGTGCAAAGAAATATAAATGTTTTTATGTATTGTGCATCATTTTTAGTTCTCTTTTGCAAAAACGTAGCATAGTCGAACTGTCGTCTCTAGATCTGAAAGTGTCGTGGCTGTCGTTTTCAGTTTTAGGAAACAATCCCATTGTTCTTGATAGTCGATTATAGAGTTACTATTGCATAGGATTTGAATAAGTAGTTTTAAAGTGTCGAAAAGAAATTTTCATTTTAAAATCGCAAAGTGTCTCTCTTGCTTTCACTTCATTTTGAAAAAGAATTTTGTTGAGTATTGTCGCTTTAAAAGTAATTCAAATTTGCACATAGCTTTCTTAACATCATTCACACATTAAGAAGGTTGAAAACAAATACATGCATGTGCATTTGCATTTTGATTGCTTGGATTGATTTAGAACTGTGCATTTAGCGTGTGCTTTGTGCTTTGTGAAGAAAAAATTGTTGACTTTCTTCCCTTAGTAGCTAGGATTTTCATTGCTGAAAGAATATTAAACGTTTGTTTATCATCTTAGACTGCATTTTAGGAATTATATACACATCACATGGTGAACTTGAAAGGAAAATTGTTAAGCAAGATCAACTTAAAATAAATTCAATGAATCTAACAACGCTTTAGAACTTAATGCACAACATCTAGAGGTCCAAGCTAGAGACGTAATCTGGCATTGTAAACCCTGGTAACTGTTGCTTTCAGTGTTGGTTGGCTAATTCCTCCACTCTGAGACGGCAAGTGCCAGTATGGACTTGTTCTCCCACGTACCGTCGAGTATATATTGGGAGACCCTAATATGCTGCATCCTTTATCCTTAGGGAGTCGTGTCTGCTGCCCTATTGATCGCAATGCACCGAACACAGCATTCGGGAAGATTGACTGCCATACCGTAAAAAGTATTCTGCAGTTTTGCGATTGGTTTGGTAATCCTCTCTGCCTAGATCTCCAGAGAATTCCTTTTTTCTCCTTTTCAGACTCCTTAAAGGAAAAGGTCCTCTGAGCACTTGTCACTTCAAGCTCAATAAAAATCGAAGGCAACTAGAGTCATCTTTTGTTTTTTCTCGACTCTTTAAAATTGAAAAAACAAGTTGTGTCAAAGCGTCTAAAAAATTATTTTAATCGGAATAACATCACAAATTCCCCCGTTGATCTTCAGGTTGAGAAAATGGAGTCTACCAACCAAGAGTTTCCCCTTGAAGGAAATCCTAGTCCCTTCTCCTCTCGGGGAGATGTTGGTCCACCCCATATGGCCACTTTTTCACTTCCAGGATTGACAATTGGTTTTCCTGTCTAGCTCTTCTCTACCTCTGTCATTCAGAATCCCATAATTCCTGAACAGTCTAATCAGCAACTAAACGACACTAGAGTTGCCTCCCAACCTTCTACTTCATCTGATTCTCCCTCTCCTCCTTCCTTTTCGCATGATAAAGCCAGTAAATCTAAAAATCAAGTAACTGAGAAGAAGAAGAAGTAGAAAGAGAAAAAGGAACCAAAATCGAAAGGGGGCAAACAAGCATCGTCTAGCGAAAATTCTCACACCGCATAGTCGAAACCTAAATCTCCTCATGTCATTTTCAATGAAGACCACTATCACCGAGATTGTCCCTGCATCCCTCAAATCTTAAGGGACTGGTCTCCTCGTTTGCACAATCTGGTGGCGTCAACCTCTGGCGATCATGTTGAATTCTCACCATCAACTAGTGAAAGTGAAGCACATGGACAAAGAAGGAATCCTAGATTTCCCTGTAAGTTGTGTGAAGGAAATCACGCCGTCTACCGTTGTCCCTTCCTTGATGAGGCTAAAAGAGTTTTGGATGATCGTTCGGTTTCACCGCTACGACTTCCTCTTGGATATAAAAACTCTTGCCAAGTCCTCCACCAGTTGAAAATCTAGTTGGCCCGTCATTGTGGTCGGGCGAAGCGTCTATCATTGATAATGAACCCTCTAAATCCATACCAGACGAAAGTCAAAGGGCCGATACGGCAGTTGACCCGGTCTTTCCTTCAGAGTGTTCATCTTCGAATGATAACATCACTGAAGAGAAAGAGAATGACACCAATCAAATTCTTTTCATCAACACAGACTCCGATGAACTTGGGGGCAGTCCTCCCATTCCTTTATCACAGGAAGGAAGTTCATCAGAGTCATATCTGGCTGTCTATTCAGTCCCACCACCAAGCAACCTAGTCGTTTCCTTTGACTGGAATCTACTAGGCAGACCCCGTTTACTAGCTAGTATACCATTCATAATCATTGTACAAGCTTACAGAATGGTCATGGTTGGTAACATCATCGATGAAGGGGATTCTGTGAGTATCCTTTCCTCAACTACTTGGAAAGTGCTTGGTTTTCCATCGCTTTTGCCTGAAATGAGAAATCTGACAGGCTTCGACAAGGGAATCAGTCAACCTTTAGGGATCCTTCCAAATGTGCCCATTACTTTGAGAAGGAAAACTGTTCACATGAACGTTATGGTAGTTCAAGGACCTTTAGATTATAATCTACTCCTTGGACGTAACTATATTTATTGCATGGGAGCCATTGTCTCCTCACTCTTTAGAGTAATCTGTTTTCCACACGAAAGCATAATGGTTAAGCTCGTAGACTAAATGTCATTCCCCAGTTCACACATCGCAAATAGTCAAATGCCATCCCTAAATGGTCTTTTCACGCAAGAAATGTCTCATTGGTCTCCAGTCTATCCACCTGATGAGCGCGAGTGATTCAGGAAGATGTGACTGAAACCCAGGGGGCATGCACCCTGGTCTATTTTGGCAGGAAAACCTTGGGTATAGTGGATTTCCGCGAGGGATATATGACTAGTCTGACGAACCCGTCGTTACAGGAAAATGGGATCAGACTAGAATAAGATACCTTCGTCAAAGTTATGTGAGTGGAATGCGTCTATGCCATTCACCTTTGTCTATTTCGATAGACATCACCGAGGAAGCATTTTATCTGCTACGCGGATAGAACTTTCTTGGTAACCTGGAAAATTTTCGCTATACTTGGGGGCATGCAAACCTTTCTGCATGCAAGTGAAGAGCGGCTATTTATTTTTTTAATTTTTAGGACCTCTAACCCTTTAAGCCCGTAAGGCTAGTCGTTTCCTAACTTGCATAAAGAAAGGATTCGTGGCAAATCTTGAGAGATGTAAGCCACTTCAAAATAGCATCTCGAATGAGACATTCTTATCATACGACTAGCAAGCAATGTTGTCGCAGAGTTCAAGCTCGTTAAAAAATAAACCCTTCACGAACAGTTTTAGTGCATAGTTCAATCTCGTTAAAAAATAAACATAAGTCATGAGCGAATGTTTCCCCTAACGTTTAAGCTCATTAAAAAATGAATCGGTAAATAACCATTGTGAATGCCTTATTGCCAACTTTTGAGCCTTGGTCATGTTCTCGCCATCACCTCCACTTTGTTTTTAGCAAATCATTCACCCCCATATGATTGTTTACCCCTTCGAGGAACATCTGCGAAGAGTGATTCTGTTATCCATCCTTGTGACACTGTCGTGATTGGAAAATTCCAAATCTTACCTGGAATCAGCTGCTACCCGAAACCATCACTCGTTCCTTGAAAACAAGTCTTCTTTAAGCTCTTTTCACCTAACTCGTAAAATATGAAAATATTGCCGAGTGATTGGCCTCTTCGGCTCGTTAAAGGCATCGGAAGTGCTATCCCTCCTCTAGATTTTAATCTTTTTGGACCTGAGGGATTATTACACAAAAAGATTGAGCGCTTGTCTTGTTCGGCTCGTTAAAACTATCGAAAATTCATCCCTTTTGTATTATTTTATGCTTTTTTGGACTTACAGGATTATATAACGAAAAAGAATCTTTGGAGTCTCCTTTCTATTTATTTCAGACTCTATAAAATTGAAAGAGACTGAGTTGTCTTTGTCGTTAAACTCGTTAAAACCTAATAGCGACAAACTCGTCCAAATGGACGAGAATGAGTTTCACTATCGCTAGGCTCGCTAAAATATAGCGGCAGTTCACCCGAAGGGCGGATTATATAAAAAGAATATGTTATCCTCCTAAAGCTTGACAAAAATAAAGAGGTACTGGTCAGCAATGACTGGGGAAAATTGGGAAGAAAACTTGAAGAAACTTTATTGGTAGCAAGTCGCTCTTGAACATGACACTTTCCTTCCACGTCAATGTCGGGTTGGGTTGTTCCGTTCATTGATCATCACCATTGGTCCATCACACAATCCATCTTTGGGGTTAATGCTACCAATCCATCGTCAGTGTCGCCGATATGTTCAATAGAAGTCATTCAGACAATTCACCTGTGTCTCACCCACTGTAATACATTCATGCTTCATTCCTTCATGACCGGCACCGTGAACCTTGTATCGTTAGTTTGTTTTCACCGTCAAAATCATTTGCTTCGTTCCATGTCATTGATGTGGGATTCATTAAGGCCCTCCTGCGACAGGTCGCTTCTTGTCAACATCAGCTCATTATCCAAGAAGTTGACTTAGGAACAACCCTTTCAGTACTTTGAAGCTTGCATGCCTCAATGGCAAGTTTCTCACTTTCGGCAACAGGTTTACATCAATGGCCTCCCACCGAGAGATTTTACGTGGTGTTCGATGCCAAGTCCCTTTTCACACCACGTGAATTGTACTGTAGTACCTTGAGGGTCATTGTCATCATTGGTGATTCCTCTCATGCCTGTTAACAGCTTACAACATTGGCTGGTAATTAGGCGATGTCTTTCCATGTTCGACTCCAGAACATTTTTCACATGGATCGACTTGTACTCCGAGTGAAGATTGAACACGTTTTGAAGACCCTGGATCTAGTTTCATCCTTCTCGGCTGCGATATATTCAGGAATATAAAAACATCAAGTGTACATCATTGCTAATCAGATAATCATCCACACCAAAGGATGATGTGTCCATATCATCAGTCTGTCACACAGACGATTGTCTGTCCTATGTACATGAAAATGAATTTATAAAACTGAGCATGGGAATGCCCGCCTCAGCTAGATCATGAAAAAATGTTGTCAAAATAATGTATTGTATTGTATCTTATTACAGGTTGCCTCCCAGCTCAGAAAAACTTCAGATCCTCGTAGTAAAGCATCTCGCCCGACATCAGAAAGATTAACGAACTCATGCTTTAGGGGCCAACTGTTATAGACATTTTTGGGCACTTCAACCCCAATCATAAATTTCCATAAACTGAGGGCTCCTAAGTCCCTAAAAGTGTTGCTTCATTGCCTAAAGGAACAAGGTCAACTAATTACATCATCGCCTAGAAGTTCTCCACAGAAAACTGCTCATAAATTGTCAAAACTGGACCATACTGAAAGCTCAATGCAGAGGGTGCGATGCATATCACCTTCCCAGTGTACAAGGTGCGATTCATACTAATTTTCTCCACTATAGGGTGCGATGGTCGGGAACGGAAAAATGGCAGGGACAAAATGTGAGGTGGAAGATCATGGAATCTTCCATAAGCTTCCCCTCTGACACTTGCCTCTCTATTTTTGACCAAGGATGAGTAAGAGATCATCATTCTCCAAGTGGAAGCAGGAATTATCAGAGAGAGGACACTAATCAAGATCCCACAAGGTGACTCACCTCTCTGTAATCATCTATATATGGATCCCTCATCACAGAGATCTAGAGGCTGGAATTTTGTATCTTATAGAGAAGTGTTGTTGGTTTTCTGGTGTACATTCATAGTGTTGGGTTATCTAAGCTTTGCTTGAGGTGAAGAAGGGCTTCTTAGCTGGAGGATGATGCTGGGTCAAAGCACATGGGTGTAATCCTCTTGCTACTTTTCATCTTAGTAAAGCTATTATTGTTTCCTTCCATATTCTTGTGTACTTGTTTATATATGCATTTATATGGTTAATACGCATCTGATCCTATATTATTTATGAATTTAGATCTTTGTTTCTTCGATAATAGTATGTTGTTGTGATTCCACAGGTTCTTTTGAAGCTGGGCAGACAAAGAAGAAGCGGTGAAGCTCTATCAAGAAGGAGAGGAAATCAAACGCAAGACTCAGGTTGGTCTTCTTGGTTCTCCTCTTGTCTATTTTCATAAAAGGAAACAATAGTAGACTTTGTTGTTTGTTTCTAAGATAGCCACCCATATTAGTGGGAATAGCAGCATCCGAGTGGACACTATTCCCGGTAACACCAACTAGGGACCATTTGCAATCAAATTTTTGGTTCTAATGAGGGCCATGGGATTTGATCGTTTAACTTTGATCAAAAGAGTTTCAATTTTCTCGCTTGTGAATATCCTTTTCATCTCTATAGATCTTGACTCCTCATGGTTCATCCATGATGCCCATTAATTGTATACTTGGCATTAGGGTCCAATACATTCATGTTTGTGCTGGCCATGTTGTGAAAATAAGACTCAGCCATTTTGGCCCTATCCGCTATTGTACTTCGATCACAAAGATCAATAAATTTCTTGTAGTCATAAAATGGCATGTTTCCCCCCTATCCTAGTGTCTTAATCTAAAACTACAGCCATTTTTCTTTGAGGTAGAGAGCATAGCATTTAGCTGGCATCCTACACTAGATTTCTTCCAAGGAGAGGTTGGCCATACATGCCAATTGGTTGTCTCTTTCCTGCAGCTGTCCCCTCAGCCATGCATTTTCTGTCTCTAGTTGACTTCTCATTATAGATTCTCTATCCCTCAAGCCACTTATCTCTCTGCCCATTTCTTTAAGTTTCTCTTCCATGTGCCCAATGTCTCCCACCCCCTTTGATTTGGCAATCTGCATCCATCGGTGAGTTCTAGACCTCTCCTTCTCAAGCTCAAAGAATAGTGGGATGGAAAATTTTTGAGGTATGACCCTGCCTCCTTCAATAAACTGATAATAGGGGTCCAGGTTAGGTTTGGGGATGGGTTCTTTTGTCTCTGGGTCCTCCTCTTTAGTTTCTTGCTACTCCCCTACCTTCCTTTCCAATTTCTCTGCCTCCTGTAGATTCAGAAGAGTATCTTGTAGGATTGTTTTTTCTTCCTTTATATTTTGCTATGGATGTTGTTGGATTTCCTTACCCTTTCAGGAAGTTGATGTAGTAGTAGGCATCCTCACATAGGTGATCAGGGGCTTAGGGTAAGGAATTTTGTCTTTTTGTGTAGGTGAATCTTCAATCACAATAGGAATTTTGGTTGATGTTTGTGGCTTCCCCTGTCTTGTTCTTGTGTTCTTTCTTGTTCTGAAATATAGTGGGGTCTGCCACTACCTTTTTCCTTTTCTCTTGATTGGGGTGCTGAGAGTAGTGAGGGTAGCTACTTCCTCTCTCTCAGTGGCCTCTGGAGACACCCTAGGTGATTTCTCCTTGTGTTTTGTCTCCTCTGTCCCATTGCCTTCTTCCTCATTTTTTCTTGTCTTCTTCTTCTAGTAGATCTTCATTATCTCTATTGGTTTCCTCCTTAATTTCCTCCTTTGTTTATTCATCATCCTCCTTATCTTCTCCCTCTTCTTCTTCATCTTAATCATGTTCCTTTGTGTCAGCTCCTTCTTCATCCATCTCACCCTCATCTTCATCTATATCTTCCTCTTCCTGTTTTACTTCCTCTTCACTGGCAATAGGACTAACATCATAAGTGAGAGCTTTGATGTCATCCTCTACTGGCATGTCTTTGAAAACTGACCATGTTATAGGATTTTTGAGTTTTTGGAGGGCATCTTCTATGAGGATCCTAATCAACGCATGGTGAGCTAATTGTTGGGAATTTTCCTCCTTCGCTTTGATGCTTGAGTTTTTGAGTGATTGAAGCAAGAAGTATGGTATGTTGAGCCTTTGGTGAGGGGATGTTTCTGCTCCAAATATTAATTCTTCAAGGATCCTGAAATGATATCCATATACAACACTATACCTACCCTCACATGAGATGTATTTGATTAGTTGGCAGCCTACCACATTCTATGGATATGGCAGACTTTGCCTCCTTACTCCATTTTTCTCCTCAATGGGTTCCTCACCTTATAAAAAGTATTTTCTTTTGGAAACTTGGATATCTCCATTGTCTTCTTTTCTCCATGGTATTCCTTGAGGAAGTGTGGTGACTATGCTAATGATCTAACAAGTGAGATCTATAGTGAGGCCCCTTATTACAATAGTGGCATGGATTCTAGTGTGTGGAGTGAGGGAGAGAGAAAATTCTTGAGCCACCTCATCATCATGCCCTCTGAATTTTTTGAAAAACCCCATCCAATTATGTCTTGTGAAGATTTCAAGCACTCGGTGGTGTTGTTGGATTATCACTATATTTGTGGGATCTCTCCTATTTAAACCCTCCTCACATCTTGCTAGTGAAGCTCGAAGAGAAAATGAGAGGGTTGGAACAATTTTTCAAATGTAGGAGCAAAACAGGGATGACTGTGTATTTAATTCCCTTCACACAGTTGCTGGATTCACTCAAATTTAGATTATTCTTGGTTCATTTACTTGCAAAGGGGAATGTAATTTTAGAGCCTACCTCTTTAAACTGTTTGCAGTGGCCAACACCTGTGATATCCATTTTTAACTCTTCTCTACCAATCCTGTAGATAGTCTTTGTGTATCCTATATAAAATCTCTATGTATCTTGTAGGAATTCCTGTGCAGTGAACGATGGAATTTTGCTTCCAGTTGGTCGCCTGGGTTATGAGAGCGACTTGAGTAAAGGATTTTTGATGATGTGAAATGCATGAATGCATGGGAACGATGTTTAATTTCCTCTTATGGTGATTCAAGGTGAGGTGGTGTGTTGGCAGCAAAGGTACATTGCCATTTTTGGACCATTGGTCCCCACTACCACCTCATAATTTCCCACTCCTAGTAATCATCTCCCACCTTGTAGATCCATAGTTTAACTGCTTTTTTTCCCTACTCCTTTGTCTTTGAGTTGATTGTAGCAACGTGTGAAAGGACCCTCGGTTGTGCATGTGCTGGCTAAATGAAGGTGGCCAAGTTAACTGGCCACCTTTTCACTTATAAACCAACTATCTCGTAACCATTAATATTTTTTACTACATGATGCATATGAGAGAGTGAGTGGGATACTTACCTGTGGTTTCAATGCTATGTTGCAGTTGTCGAAGACTAGAGGTGTTGTTGTGTATATTTGCTTAATACTATTCTTCTTCCTCCTCTTGCTGTTTGCTAATGGATTCTTTGTTTTTGCAGGTACCTGTGGTTGGAGATCTGATGTTGCTACTTTGGAGCTCCTGGATCATCATGGTGAAGACTTGTTGCTGGTGTGATTGGTATTATGTGTGACATGATACTATAGGATTTCCTACAGGATGTCTTGTAGTTGCTTCTCCCTGAGAATGGTGACATGGATGGAAAGGAGTGTGGAGAGCAAGGGATACGTAGGTGATGCTCTTTACTCCTCTCTGTTTCCCGTTTTTTTTTTTGGAAAAAAAACTAGGCTGCCTCAAAGAGGTTTTCACCCTAGCTGTTTTCCCTGGGTGCCTCAAGAAAGGTTTTCACCCAAGGATCTTCTTATTCTCTTTTTCTTTTTCTTTTTTTCTTTTTTTCTTTTTTTTTGTTTTTTGTTTTTGACATCACTGGGCCGCCTCAAGAGGTTTTCAACCTAATGATGGGACTCAGGTGCCTCATGGACATTTTCACCTGAGTCCTTATTCTTTTTTCCTTTTTCTCGGTGATTTTATGAGGGAGGAGATGGAACTTGTTACATTATCATCACTATTTTAGTAATATCATCAACGAAATCTTGTTTTGATAATTTTCTCTTGTAAATTTTCAATTGGTGTCCATTAAAAATCAATGGAATGGCTTCTTCAACTATGGTTATGATTTGCACTAAACCATTATCATGGCATCCTTCCACAACATAAGGTCTGAGCCATCTTGTCCTTAACACTTTCCCTTGAAGTCTTTATATCTAGAATCGTATAACAATTCCCAATCACCTTCCTGAAATTACTTCTCCTTGATATTTTTATCATGCCAGATCTTCCTCTAAAGGTGAACTACCTCTGTATGTAGGAGGGCCTGCATTATGAATTCATCCAAACCACTCAATTAGAAGAATCTCTCTTTCTGTGCACTGTTCAGATCCAAATCTAGTTGGGCTGCCATCCTTAATGTTTTATATTCAAATTCAATGGACAACAAGGCCTTTTTCCCATAGACTAGCTCATAGGGTGTGAATCCATTGGTGGTCTTCCATGTGGTATTATAGGCCCAAGTGGCCTCAATTAGTCTTTCTACCCAATCCTTCCTACTGCTACTCACCACCTTGGTTAAGATGACCTCTAGTGCTTTGTTGGTCACCTCCACTTGCCCATTAGTTTGTGGATGACAGGGAGTGCAGGTCCTATGCTTGATCTTATGATGGCTGAGCAAGTCTTTAATCATGTTGGAGGTAAACTGGCTACCTTGGACTGTGACCAGCTCTCTAGGGTACCCAAACTTTTAGAATAAATTCTCCCTTAGGAACTTAGACACTTTCTCTTTTGTTGCTGCCTTAATTGCCTTAGTTTCTGCCCACTTAGTCAAATAATCAATGCACACAATAATGTATTTTTTTTTTCTTTGAAGGAGGGTCAATAGGTCCAATAAATTCGATGACCCACTTGTCAAATGGCTCAAAAGTCACTTGAGGCTACAGAGGAATTTCATCTCTTGGAGTAGGCCTTCCCATCCTTTGGCACCGATCACACTGACTAGTTTATTTTTTCACATCCTAATGAAGACTGGGCCAATAATAGCCTGCTTGTAACACTTTGAATGTTGTCCTCTTTGATACAAAGTGACCTCCACAAGGCCCGTCATGACAGGTCAGAAGGATGTCAGAGACTTCCTCCTCCCTCACACACCTTTTCAAGATTTGATCTGGGCCAAGTTTGAAAATATTGCCCCCAATCCAAGTGAAGGGGGCACTTTTCCTAACTATCTTTCTCTTTTCTTTGGAGGATAAGTTTGCTGGGAATTGTGCTGATACCAAATAGTTTACTATATCTGCAAACCATGGAGAGAGAACTGAAATAGCAAATAAGTGCTCGTCCAGTAACTGGTCATCCACCATTCCTTCTCCACCTACATGCAAATTTACCGTAGGCAAAAATTTTGCAACAACATTTTCCTTACTAGGCTTATCAATAATGGTTAGATCAAACTGCTGTAATAAAAGTAACCATCTTATAATTCGAGCATTCACATCTGGTTTGTTCATTAAATATTTGGTTGTATCATGGTCAGTATCCACAAATGTTTGATAAAATGTAATATAATGCCTGAATTTGTTTAATGAATGCACAATAGCTAGGAGCTCCTTTTTGGTCACTGTATAATTTAGTTTAGCCTTTGATAAGTTCTTACTGATAAAATAGATAGCATAAGGCAGTTTTTCATCTATCTAACCTAGGGTCGCTCTTATGGCTTTGTGTGAGGCATCAACATGAATATGAAAGGGGAGGGCCCAGTTTGTGCCTCAGAGAATTGATGCAGTGGTTAACTTATCCTTTAGGATGTCTAAGGCCTCTTGACAACTTTTTGACCATATAAACTTAGAATCTTTGGCCAAAAAGCCAAATAAAGGAGAGGCAAACTTGCTGCAGTCTTTTATGAACTTCCGGTAGTATCCAGCTAACCCTAGGAAACTTCTGACATGTCTTTGCTTTTGAGGAGGTAATACCCTTTGGATGATAACTGTTTTGTTTGGGTCCACCTACAGTCCTAGCTGAGAGCATGGTCCCTGCAGTCATTAAGAATTCACATTTTTCAGGATTGAGAGACAGGTTCATTTCAATGCATTTGTGTAGTACTTTACCTAGGTTGAATAGGGCTTCTTGAAAATCACAGCCATAAGGTGTAAAATCATCCATATAAATCTCCACCACATCATGGACTAATTCGGTGAAAATACTCAAGACTAATCTTTGGAAAGTGGTAGGAGCATTGCATAGGCCAAAAGGAAGGACCCTATAGGAAAAAGTACCCCAGGGATAGGTGACTATGGTCTTATCTTGGTCTTCTGGATAGATCTGGATTTGGTTGTACCCACTGAATCCATCTAGGAAAGAGAAAAACCTTTTCCCTACCAGGTTATCTAGCACTTCGTTAATGAAGGTTAGAGGAAAATTATCATTCCTTGTGGCTTTGTTCAAATCCATGTAATGAACACAAATCCTCCACTTACCATTTTTCTTGGGAACTAACACCAAAGGAGAGACCCACTCATTGTTGGAGATAGGCTAAATGAATCCTACATCTATTAGTTTTTGCAATTCTTCTTTCACTATATATTTAAGAGCTAGGTTCATCCTCCTTTATGGTTTCCAGACCAGCTTGCAACCTTCTTTGATGTATGTGTGGTGAGTACACACTGAGGGGTGTACTCCCTTCATCTCCTTGTAACTCCAAGTGAAGGCTTAGAGATTTTCCTTTAACATGTTGCATATATTCTCCTCTTCGAGAGTAGAAAGAGATGGATTGATTTTCAAGGTTCTCTCTTGGCCAAGTTCTATGGTTTTGATATGGAGTGGGTTGGAATCAGCCAAGCATAAGTCAATTGGATGATTGTTCTGGATTTCCTTTATTGCTTCTTCTAAAGATAATGAACCAGAAGCTGGAATTTGGAGCAGGTGTTCAATCAAGTCATACTCATCTTGTTGTCCTCCTCCCATGGTTGCTTCCAAAGCAGAAAGTTAGGCAGAATAAACTTCATCTTCTTCCTCCTTCTCCAACCATAAATGTAAGTCATGCTCTAGAGAAGGTTGAGCAGGAGGGTATATGACTGACTACTTGCAGATATGCCCTTTCTTGATGGTCATATTCCGAGTTTTGCAGCTAATGAAAGCATCCGCAGTGGCCAACCATGGCCTCCCAAGGATGAGAGGCTAACCAGTAAGCTTATCCTTAGGCTGGAGAACTAGGAAATCTGCCGGGTACTCCTAGGAGTCAATGGAGAAGATCACATCCTCAATAATTCCCTCAGGGGTTACTATGGAACAGTCTATAAGTTGCAGGACTCTTGTGGTCTTCCTCAATGAACCTTGGAGGTTGAGCTTGAGCATGGTGTCCTTGGTCATCACATTAATGGCAGCCCCGAGATCGATCAGAGTGTGTGGGACAATGGTGCCATTGATGTGCACATCTACTATAGGGCTTCTAGGGTCCAAATATTTTGGACATATTACCTACTCCATCATTAAGTCGGACAACTTCCCAATGACATTAATGGTAGGGGCATCCTTTTTTCACCTCCCTGGATGCTTGAAGCATTTCTCCTTAATCAACTTATTGTAAATGGGAACATATTTTATTTCCTGGAGAAGGGGGATATTTATAGACAAATTTTTCAATTCTCCCAGAAGTTTAGTCTGTTCTGGGGTAGGTTGGATTTGATGGGATAATTTCTCAAGAAAGGGTGGATTCATTTTAAGGTTTCTTTCCTCTCTTTCTTCCTCAACCTCCCTAGGTGGAGGGGGAGGTTGCTTATCCAAGAGAACTCTCCTAGATCTCAGGTTAATCTCCTGGATTTCCACAACATAAGCTAGATATGGTGTCTCTCCATTGTATACTTGCTGAGCCTGCCTATTTTTTAGGTTCAGATTTGGCTGGGCAGACATCTGGGTTACTTGGGTGGAGCAGACTGTAGGAGTTATGGTTGGTTAGGTGGTGGAGGCCATAGAGTTGGAGCATTTTCGTATTGGGGCCTCCACCCCTAGATTGGTGTATTCCACTAAGGTTGTGGCAGAGCATAAGGTTGAAATGACTAGCTGGCTGGCTAGGAATGATACTGAGATGTATAAGGCCAAGGAGGGGGTGTAGACCAAGAAGAATGAGAAGGGGGTCCCCAAGAAGGTATGGCTATGGTTTGGTTGGGGTTGTAATATCCATGGGATGACCTTTGCATGCCCCGCTGGTATGGTATAGGCCCATGAGGTCTCACTTGGTTAATGTAGTAAAGCTACTTAGTGACCCCTTCAGCTCCTTGATATATAGCTTTGAATCTGAGTAAAGAAGGGAACTTGTCTGTGGAGTGGTTTTCTTCATAGACCGAGCAAATTTCAATAGATTTCAATGCACATTCATTCCTAGGATGCCTCTTGGTGCATCTAGGACAAAAGATGGCCAAGGCTCTCTCTGCTTCCTCCTGCTTCTTCTTAATGTTCATGGTGCCCAGTTGCAAGGCAAGGGTTTGCAGCATCTCACTTTTGAAATCCTCCACCATGTTTCCAATTTCACCCTTGATGGATGAGTTGGAAGATAATGTACTCGCCATAGGTTGACTACCCCTACCCTTTTTCTTGGCTGCCCTAGAATGGTTTCTAAAGACAATCTTGACATCCTCATACGGTAATTGGTAGATATGTCCTCCTGCTAACAAATTTAAGGTATCTAGAAGATCTTCTCTTACTCCCCTAAGCATGACAAACTTTAGTGAATCAGGGTCAAGTGTGCACCTGACCCTTTTGTAACTAAGCTGGAATATTTCTTCGTAGTCTTATAAGGATTCATCATGGCCTATGCTCATCCTCAAAATTTCTTCTTTAGTATCCTTTGACTAACAGTTGTCCCGATATTTATTGTTAAAGGCTTACTGCATCTGAGCCCAAGTTGTGATGTATCTCTAAGTAAACCCATGAACCAGCGCAATGTTGTATCCTTGAGGTTAGATGGAAATAGATTTAACTTTTGTTCATCATCTATATAGTCATAGGTTCATAATATAACAAAAAACTCAAACAGGAAAGTGTCAGGGTCCTCTATGGTCAGGCCATGGAAATGAGGTATGGAAGAGGGGCTTATATTTTCCATCTTAGTGTCCCTATTGGTTTCCCTGATGGGGAAGGCACTGTCAAATATCTCTCTAATCCCTCCGCGATTTCGGTTTTCAGTTATTGATTCAATAGGAATGGGTTACTCTTCTTCTTCTTCCCTTATAGGTTCTTCAAATATGTCAGGTTTCTCACCTAAGGCTTCCTCCAGTTCACAGGCACCGAAGAAAAGAGAATGTTGGTTGTTGGATGCAGTGGGGGTATTTGGAAAAAATTTCCCTAAGTTTTCCCTATTCCTACGAGGCATGAAAGGAAATATTTTTGGGTTGGTTTTGTATTTTATTTTTTTTTAACTTGGAAACTACTTGCATAACTGAAATTGTTGATTGAATGTAAATTACTAACAACATGAAAAAGCTACTTGCTAAATTGAAATCCTACTTGCAAAATAGAAGGGAAAGTAGATAATGAAAAATGAAAGAAAGGAAACAGCTAGATTACTTTTGCAAAAATAAATTAATGGCAGAATATTGAAGACAAGAAATAGAAGAAAAGAAAGTAGTAATCGCATTCTACTCATACACCTCCCCGACAACGACGCCAAAAAGTGATCAAAATGTGATGAGAGCCAGTATTTCAGTAAGGATGCTGCAACTCTTGGGCTACGGAATTTACTTATCAACTCGGGGTTCATACAAACTTGGAGGTGATAGTGTTGTATGCATAAGTAAAAGTGATAGTTCTACTTGTTGTCACTGTTCAGCTGGCGAGAGGCCACTAGAGTTCCAAGCTAGACTTCTATAGAGTTAGAAGAAGCTTGATCCTTTGATGGAAGAAACACAAATCTAATCTATGAGAGTTACTCTATTGCAGTAATGGAGAAAGGCAACATGTAATGCTAAACCACACCATACCTTAATTAACCATTTAAGAAGCTATGTTAAGTAGAGATGCCAAATCAACAATAAACAAATGCTACTATCTAAGCTGCAGAAGTAAAAAAGCATCAAACAATACTAATGTGTAATTAAAGAAACTAAACTAACTTTGTTTTCACTTTTTCAGTATTTTTAGGCAAAATCAAGTGTGCAAACTAATTGTTCTTATGGATGTGATAGGTGGATTGAATGTGTTTGACGGTGGCTAGACGGCTTACGAAGTGGTTGGATGGTGTGGAGGGGTATGAGGAGGCTTTTTGTGACTTCTTAGTGTTGAAAAATGGCAACAAGAAATGCTAAAAATAGCACTGCTAAAAATAGCAGCTTAGGTACCAGTGCTAGATTGGGTAACAGGGAATGAAAAATGGAAGTGCTAAAAATAGAATTTCTATTTTTAGCAGTTTAGGATGGATTCCTATTTTTAGTCAGTCCCTAGACTAAAATTGGAAGTAAAATTCGAATTTGATATTAACAATAGTTTGAAAATTAATTAATTAATTCATCTTGAGTTAATTAGTTAACGAAAATCAAACTTGAAGTCTATGTGGGGACATGCAACATTTTATCTATTAATTGAGGAATTTATCCATGAGTTAAAGAGATAAGGATGAGTTCTAATTTGAGATGTAATTAGTTGGCTCAGTTAAATGAGTCAATTCCAGTTAGACTAATTTAAACAATTTGTTTAAATTAATGTGAGTTCAGTTAGTTAATGCTTGCATGCATGTAATTGCTGCACTTCAAATAACTAAATAATCTCTCATAAAGAACTCATGCATGTTAGTTCATAGAAAGACCTAGTTGAGATCAGAGGAGGGATAGTGTACTATCATTTGGATGGATTTTTCCTATAAAGGAAAATCATCCATGTAGAAGGATTAAGATTCCTTGAGGATTGTGAAGTTTTACAGGGTGTGAGATCAATGTTACACTTGGTAATAGGAGGATCACCCAAGGAGAACTGCACAAGGAAATAGGAGGCTTGTAGGGTAGAGGAGAAGGCTTAGGGGAAGTCTTGATTGCCTGAGAGCATCCAGGAGGATTGCACTGAGACCTGGCTAGATGTGAGAGCTAAGGATTTGTGTAATCCTGATGTATTTCCACCTTCATCTATGAGGATTGTACAGAGAGCTAGCTAGCTGTGTGAGAGCTAAGGCTTTGTATAAATCCTATGTATGATAATACAGAGTTGGGGTTCTAGGCTGAGGCTTTCCCTGGGTTATATCATCTATCATATGTGTGATTGATTCCTTCATATCAGTTATATTTTTTCTTATTGATGTTGCTCATGCTCGATTAAGCTTCTGCTAAATTGGTTGTAGAAGTAGATCTTGTATTTTGCTTTAGTATATTGAATTATTAGGTGATCTACAGTGGGAATTTCTACATGGTATCAAAGGTAGGTGATTTGTAGAAAAATTCTACATGGTATCTAGAGAAAAGGTGATCAAAGGAGAGAACAGTGTACTGAGAGGTGATTTCAAAATTTTAAGGTTTGGGCCGAGAGTTTGCAGAGAAGATATGAAAATTTATGTATAAAAATTTTAGAAACAAATAGCAGATTTGGATTCCT
Source organism: Pinus taeda (assembly GCA_000404065.3). Lineage (NCBI taxonomy): Eukaryota > Viridiplantae > Streptophyta > Pinopsida > Pinales > Pinaceae > Pinus > Pinus taeda. The sequence goes on along the minus strand of APFE030407012.1, from coordinate 136,435 downwards.
TGCAGAAAAAGACCCAAATTCAAAAAAAAAAATCAGTTGAATTGTAGTTCGGATGAGGGAGATATCGTTGATTTAAAATTAGTGCTTTTTCTAGAAAATTTAGTGATGGCGGGAAATATGAAATAGATTGGCGTGCTAGCCAAGAACTTTTATGCACCTGGGGTAAAAGATGCATGCAAAGCCTTGAGGAGCTAGACAAAGGTTAGATACTTAGTGGTTGAGAGGGAGAGTAAATTACCTCTCAACATGCAATGCCAGAAGAAGTCTCAAATGATTGTGGAGGAGCCACGATTGGTGAAGTAGCTTAAGGAGGTTGTGGAGCAGCCACAACTAGAGAAGTCGAGAGGAGATCTACTGGAGGCACCCACTCATGTAGAGACCTCCAGTAGGGGGAAGCTTTGAGCGAGATGGCCAGATGGATCACATGCAGCCATACCTCCAGGTAGGAGGCTGGGCGATGTGGAGTGATCGTCCCAAGAAGGAGGGGCAAGATCCTTGAGATACCCAACCTCTTTGATTCAACTTTGCTATAGTAGCCCCGATGTGGAGTAGTAGGACTAACGGATTGGGTAGAGACGGATGTGGATGGAGCGACAGAGAGAGCTACAATGCAGGAGTCATAGGACTGTGTAGCGATAGTAGGTTGCAACAATGTGAGAGGCACAGGAGTGTTCACCAATGCAGGTTGGAACAAAGAGGTGTGCAATGGTGTGAGATGCATGGAGTGTTGCAATAGCTCAAAGGTCACAGAGGGAGCACTTGTTAGTAGCAGGTAGAGCTTCAGCATCAGAGTATGTTTCTAGCCCAACAGAGAGGTTAGTAGGAGTTGTTTTTGTTCCAAGAGTTGCTAGAGCAACCACACTTGGTAGAATTGTTGCATGCAGATCATTTGAGAGTTATAGGATTGGGTTCGAGTTGAAGCCTTTCTTGTTGAGAGGGAGTGTTGAGAAATGGCAACAAGAAATGATAAAAATAGAAGTGCTAAAAATAACACTGCTAAAAATAACAGTTTGGGTATCAGTGTTAGATTGGGAAACAGGGAATGAAAAATGGAAGTGCTAAAACTATAATTTCTATTTTTAGCAGTTTAGGATGGATTCCTATTTTTAGTTAGTCCCTAGAATAAAATAGGAAGTAAAATTAGAATTTGATATTAACAGTAGTTTGAAAATTAATTAATTAATTCATCTTGAGTTAATTAGTTAAGGAAAATCAAACTTGAAGTCTATGTGGGGACATGCAACAGTTTATCTATTAATTGAGGAAGTTATCCATCAATTAAAGAGATAAGGATGAGTTCTAATTTGAGATGTAATTAGTTGGATTAGTTAACTAAGTCAAGTCTAGTTATATTGATTTAAATAGTTTGTTTAAATTAATGTGAGTTCAGTTAGTTAATGCTTGCATGCATGTAACTGCGGCACTTCATATAACTGAATGTTCTCTCATAAATAACTCATGCATGTCAGTTCAGAGAAAGACCCAGTTGAGACCAGAGGAGGGACAATGTATTATTAGATGGATGGATTTTTCCTATAGAGGAAAATCACCCAAGCAGAAGGATTAAGGCTCCTTGAGGATTGTGCAGTTTTACAGGGTGTAAGATCAATGTGAGAGATCAGTGTTACACTTGGTAACAGGAGGATCACCTAGGGAAAACTACGCAAGGAAATAGGAGTCTTGGAGGGTAGAGGAGAAGGCTTAGGAGAAGTCTTGATTGCTTGTGAGCATCCAGGAGGATTGCACTGAGACCTGGCTAGTTGTGAGAGCTAAGGCTTTGTGTAATCCTGATGTATTTCCACCTTCATATGTGAGGATTGTACTGAGAGTTGGCTAGCTATGTGAGAGATAAGGCTTTGTATAAATCCTATGTATGATAATACAGAGTTGTGGTTTTAGGCTGAGGCATTCCCTGAGTTATATCTTTTGTGTTATGTGTGATTGATTCCTTCATAACAATTATATTTGTTCCTATTGATGTTGCCCATGTTCGATTAAGCTTCTGCTAAATTGGTTATAGAAGTAGATCTTGTATTTTGCTTTAGTATATTGCATTATCAGGTGATCTGTAGTGGGAATTTCTACACCTAGAGGTTTCCCATCAATTCAGCCTCAAAACAAGCCATTTCACGAAAACCTACAGGATGTACTAGAAACCTCCAGGATGATCTTGTAGGAATTACAGGAAACCCACAAGATACACTTGAGATCTAATTGTGAGGTGTTTGGAATCTTATGAAATGTGTGTGATGGGTGGAATGGAGTGTTAGAAGGTCTAGGAGCACTCAGGAGTCAATATCCAAGATAATATATGGCTAGATTCGCTCAATGCGTTTAGGAGAATTTCAATGAAAAATGATGAAAAACTAGTGAGGATGATGGTGAAGACAAGGGATGGCTAAGGTGGATGAAGTGGAAGGGGGCTGCTAGTTATGAAGTCTTGGTATCCTCATGAAGCACCTTCTCTGCATAAAACATGTGTCTTCCAAAAAGTCATGCAACTAGATACATTTTCATAAACTAGAAAAGCATGAATCAACTACCTATATTATGCACAAAGAAAGTTGTTGAAGGGAATGAAAGCATGAGTGAGATATTATTTCAGAAATGGAAATGGAAAAAGATGACAATGAAATATGCCTTGTGACATTAACCAAATACTAAATCATGGACAACAGACTCCAAACTCATAAGAGAAGTAGAAATATGTGTTTTTGGGGCTGTTGAAGGGTCCCTTCCTCATGTCATGGTCCCAGAGGGAGGAAGTGAGGGCGAGACACTTGATGACAGCCTTGCAGTGATCCTTTTTCTCCTTAATAACCTACTACTTGAAAGAAGACACAAATGGAAGCAAACTATCACACAACGAATCTAATCTACACTACTTGTAATGGAAATGCTTCTAATAAGAAAATTAACAAGTAAGCTATGAATCTACACTAAGAATACATATAAAATAAAGAGGAGCCTTGGCTACTAGGGTTGGGCCCTAAGCCAAGAGCTTCAGCCCTTTGATTTAACTCAGTTGTGACTCAAAACAAAAATCATTCTTATTACCAAACAACAAATTACATCAAAATAATTGTCACAAGTCTTGGAGCTCGAAAATAGAGTAGAGTTTTACAATAAAATTCTGAATCCTATTGAGGTGCTAGGTCTCTCTACTTATACATCTGAAGTCTCCAGAAACTTCCTTAAAATTAGGGAGGCTCGGCTCCCAAACTTGAGATAAACTGGTGCTTTGTCTCTCACTTACTCAGTTGCCTTCTGGTCCTCATGATTTGGCTATTTGCACTCCGAGCTGATGGAGGAATATTCAAATGGAGGGGTAGTAAATGAGGAGGATTTAACTCCTGTAATCCATCTCCCTTGTCCCATTCAAGTTTTGACTTTGGTCTTTGCCATAATTCCTTGATTTTCTCCTTTAATCCTACATTAAATTCACATTAGAACACAAAGCAAAATATCCAACACTAACTCATCTCATAAACAAAATATAATCAAAAGTATGCAATAAGTTATGAGAATAGTTGGTTTGACTAAGCTAGGAGGTGAATTAGCTTTATTTAGCGTTATTTAGCCAAAAAAATCCCTACACTACTGGTCCTTTCGGCATCAGCCCGTGGAGCACAGATTGAAGTCTCACCTGAAGCAGTATGGGGGGGTTTTTGCACCCTGAGATGGTTGTGATTTCATTGTGTTCCCTTTATTCCTACTTTCACATAGGTCACTTTTATCTAGGGTTTAGCAGACAAGCCTTCTATTCCTACCTTCAATACCTCCACGAAAGTGTTCGGTTGTCCTTCGCATAGCCTTAACCCTTGATCTATACCCTTTCATGCTGCTAAGGCAGTTTACTGTGCAGATTCCTAGATTAGTCTAGGTGCCTATTAGCTCTGTTATGTAACACTGATATTCTAAGATCAGAAAGGATCATGGCCTGATTGTTATGTCCAAAGAAGGGGTTTCACATTGTTAACTCTTCTCTTCTTTCCTCCTACCCCGCTTACTCTCCTCCATCTCCGTTTCCCTATCTGCCTCCTAAACCTGACAAATAACCCCCTTTGACTTTAGCCCCAAGTGAAAAACACCAAATAAACCATAAAACCATACCCATATGCCCTCGCACACTCATAAATCCCTCATCACATCCCCACCATTGATCTTCTCCGCCGATCCAATGGCTCCTGTCGCACTTGATAAAGGTGACCCTCTCTATCACTCCCCACCGTCAAAACATCTTCGCCAAGATCTAATGGTCTTAGCTTTCATCATGCCGACAATTTGATCGAGCGATAGCACATGATGAGAGCGGTTTTTCTCTCTCATTCGCTGCGACATGTCGATCGATGAATGGAATTGCTCGGCCCTGGGATTTTACCACATTACACCCGAAAGGAGTGTGATGGAAACCATTACTTCCCGACCAATCCGCCCTGCCCATTAAACATCCGTGCAGCTTCATAGCCCGATGATCATCTGATTTGTTCGATGGAGATCTAATGGCCCCAACTCACCCCGCTCTCACCTCAGCTGATAGCCTTCCACCAAGCCATCTCCATCATTCATTTCCCCGATCCGAAAACCATTCTTCTAGCTCACCCAAATTGTCCACCCACCCATGCATTCCACATCCTCTGACCATTCTATTGCCTGAGGAAGGGGATGAGCAACTCCACCATCATCAGTCACAGTCATAACCCCAACCACCATATTTAAAAAAAAGCATGGCCAAGGGAGAAAAGGACATAGCACAACTCTGTAACTGAATTTATCAGTTATGGACTCCACCGGTACAAGCACTCCGACCACCTAAAGGACAGCACAACACCTGAGCAGATCGGATTCACCCACTGAAACAAGAAACTTCATTCAGAGACCCCATTAGGCAATTAAATGTAGTTGGTGGTCAATTACGATCCCTCCATACCTAAATGGCCAAGTGCCATAGTATTGTAAACTTATAAATATCCATAAACAAGATGTAATCAAGGTTGGTATCTGATGTAAGGTTCAACTTTTGGAGACTGTAGACATTTTGTCACTTGCAGCATCTCATCTTCATTTTTAGCTAATATGAGCTTCTTTTGTTGTTAACTGCTCGCTGTCCATTTCCTTCTTATTTTAAGCTTGTGCCTGATATGCTGTATTCTTGAGCTTCAGGTCTTTAGCACTAGATAATTGTCATCTTATCTTTGTGTTAAAGCATTGATTGCATCACTGAATAGGTTACTCAGGTTTCTTTCTATCTAATGTAGGAGAGCTGTCATCCTGTCCTTGTATTAATAGATTATATTTACATGTTTCTTTACTAGTTGCAACAAGCCATCACATGGTCTTGTGCATCTGCTGGTGTGGTTAGTATTCTCCATACTCACCTAACATCTAAAACTGTGAGCATTGGTGGTCTAAAGCCTTGTAGTCTGAGGGTGTTCATGCATATCTGGAGTGAAACAGAGTGAAAGTGGTTATCTGGCTTGAACCAAACCATCATTCCTTCCATTAAACCTGCAAAAATATTTGAATTTATATGTTACCAGGCATCTCCGATCTACAACCTAGGAGAGTTTCTTGGAATCCTAACATAATTGGCATCGTAGCCAGGGAGAGGAGATTGAACCTCAGCTTCCCTAGGAGAACGACAAATTATTGACACATTTTTTGTTGTAATCATCTATTTGGTGACTCTACTGGAGTCCGAACCTCTTGGCGACTCCACATTACAGTTATGGCTCAGTTTGTGAGACATACTCAGAGAAATCCTCTGAAATCACCAGTTGACCCAGTGCCTGATCCTGAGAAGATTTCCAAGCAGAGAAATACATCACAAAAAGGAGCATCCGGATTTGGTAAGCCTAAACAATTTTATGTATCTCTGCAAGAAAGGCTTGTAACCAAGCATGCACATGTTGAAAATATAGAGCCTAGCACTATCAGTGAAGGAATACCCTCAGAGATTCATAAAGCTCCTTGTTCAATAAGTTCCCTTTGGATCTCAGTCCAAAGGAAACCTCCCTTCCAGTCCATCATATTCCTTTAGCGCTACCATTCATTTCTCAACTCCCTACCTTTCAAACTGCCAGTATCCTTCCCTCTACCCCAGTCATGGAAGGCCCACAAGCACCCACCAAAATGGAGAGAATCATAGCTGCTATGTATGGACCCCTAGTCCTACCTGTTCCTTTGAATGCCATGCTTGTTGGAGAGTATCAAAAATACATGCCTAAGTTCACTGGTACAGCGGGAGTAGTAGTTGACGAACACCTTGAGTCTTTTTATAGTTATGTTGATAACCTAGATATCACTGAAGATGATGTGTGGATGAGAGTATTTTTCCAAAGCATTGATGGAGAGGCTAGAAAGTGTTTTGGAGAACTGACCCCTAGGTCTATAGCAAACATTGAGGCATTAGACGATGTGTTTTTAAAGCATTGGGGAGATAAGAAAGATCTGCTATACTACGATACTGAGTTTGGCAACCTGAAAAGGGAAAATGGGGAGTCATTGTTTGATTTTAATAAAAGATTCAATCGTATGCATATCAAGATACCAGCTAAAGTGAAGCCTACCCCCACCTCTGCCAAACTCACCTATGCCAATGCCTTTGATTTTGATTTCTACCTACTATTAAGAGAAAGAAGATGTGCTTCTCTAGCTAAAATGCAAGATGCAGCCTTGGAGGTGGAATCCAATATCATGGTTGTAGAGAAACTCAAAGGACATGCTAATAGAAGGAGGCAGAGAGGTGAGGCTTCCTCCTCTTATTCATCTTCAGAACCTAAAATAGACAAAACGACTAAAATGATAAAGTCATTGGCTGCTGAAATATACAAACTCAAGGTGGAGCAAAGTTTAGGGAAAGCAAGGCCTCCTAATACATTTTTTCCTAGAAATCCAAATTCATTCAAAAGAGAAAATGAACAATTACAGATGATTCAGAGAGGCAAAGAGGCGAGTGAAGGGCAAAGGGTTAAGGCTCCTTTCCAGAACATAGTCATGGAGGAGGAACAATTTGATGAAGAGGATGAGATTCACTATATGGAAGACAAGGGAAATGTTGCCTTTTTGACATTAGCTACCTACGATGAGTCATTACTTAGGGACCAGACCAGTTAAGAGTGGGATAGAGAAGCCGTTCTATAAACTAAAGACCAGCAAAGATAAAACTTGAGGTCAAGAACGAGTAATGTCAAGGAGAATCCGGCCCAAAGATCTGTTGTCCCCACTGAGCAGCAGATCAGCAAGTAGAAGCAACCAACAACTGATCCCATCATCCTCAAAGCACTAGCTCCAGAGGTAAGAGGCCCTGACAAGTCCCCTTCCCCTTTCAGTTTTGAATCAAAAGTCCAGAAGTTGAAAATATTTGTACCTCTGGTAGAACTTGTAAAGAGTGAGGCCTTTAGGAAGCCCATCTTTGATGCCCTTGAGCTGAAAGCCACACAAGCACCCAATGACTATGTGAATTTACAATATGATAAATTGGCAGTTGTGCTTATCCCGATGACTAAACCTATTGATAACAATTCCCCATCATTTTATGTCTCTCTGACCATTCATGACAAAGTCCTCCACAACTGTCTACTGGACACAAGTGCCAACCATAATATGATGCCCAAAGCTGTCATGGAAGAGTTAGGCCTTGATATTACCAGACCTTATCATGACTTGTTCTCCTTTGATGCAAGGAAGGTGGAATGTCTGTGGTTAATCAAAGACTTGGCTATCAACCTGACTCAGCTGCCCATGAAGAGCGTGGTGATGGATATTTTGGTAGCATATGTCCCCCATAAATTTGGTATGCTACTTTCCATAGGGTGGATTAAGAGGTTAGGTGAGACATTGCAAAATGAATTATCTTATGCCACTATCCCAGTTTTTGGAGGAGAGAGTAGAAGATTGTACAAGGAAGCCCAGCTGGCCTATATTATCAGTAATGTGAAGAATCCCACTAATCATCCCATTTACACTGTGGACACTGATTTTGGAGCATGTATTCTCCAAACTGGAGAATCCCATAGGGCCTCAGTGCATCTCAAGAAACTAGTAGGCCAAGCCATGGAAGAAGAAGGGACACAGGCTTGGGAGATGTTCTTTGATGGATCCTGTTCAAAGGAAATAGCAAGAGTAGGAGTGGTGCTGGTGTCTCCAAAACAAGAGAGCAAACATCTACCTTTTAAGTTGACTTTCCATGTCACCAAAAATATAGCAAAGTATGAGGCTCTGATATTGGGCTTAAACACTGCCAAAGACATGACAATCAAAGACATAAAGGTGTTTGGAGATGTTGATCTCATCATTCAACAAGTGAACAAAACATTCCAAGCAAGGCACCCAAGGCTGAAATCATACAGAGATGAGGTATGGAGACTCAAAGATTCTTTTGATAGTTTTTGTATCTCATATATCCCTAGAATAAAAAATCAACTTGTTGATTCCCTTGCTGTGTCTATTAGCATGTTCATCCCTCCCCTACCCCCTAAATTGGTTTATGAAGTCCAGATAAAATATAGACTATCCTTTCCTGATAATGTCTAGCACTGGAAAGTCTTTGAGGATGATGATGAAGTAAATAGGTTTCTGCAAGTCATTGATGAATTCTCTGAAATGCAAATTGTTCAAGAGAATGAAACCTTGGAGGAATGTCCCCAGCCCTAGCTAAAGAATAAAATTGGCCAAGACAACATTGTACAGTTGCCTAGCAATCATATACTTAAAGGGCTAGTGCCTCTAGAGAAGTTGTTTGACCATAACGATGTGCCTCATAAGATTGCCCAAAAAGAAGATCAGTCTGCAGTCCATAAGCATAACATAGGGAGTCCAGATCATCCAAATTATATAAATATGTCCATTGCTGATGTCTTTGCCTGGGAATATAGTGACCTTAAAACTTATGACAAAAATATCATCCAACATAAGATCCCATTGGAGAAAGACACAATTCCTTTCAAACAGAAGTTGAGACCCATTAATCCCTTGCTCCTCCCTCTGATTGAAAAAGAAATCAAGAAGTTGTTGGCTGCCAAAATCATAGCTCCTCTGAGGTATTCAAAATTGGTAGCCAACCTGGTAGTGGTGAGGAAGAAAAGTGGGGAAATCAGGCTATGTGTTGATTTCAGTAACTTGAATATATGTTCTAAGAAAGACAATTATCCTCTACCCAAGATGGAGCATTTGCTACAAAAAGTCTCAGGAGCCAAAGTGATGTCTTTCCTAGATGGATTTTTAGGGTATAACCAGGTTGCTATACATATAGATGATCAAGAAAATACTACTTTCACCACTCCTTGGGACACATTCATGTACTCTAAGATGCCCTTTGGGCTAATGAATGTTGGAGCTACCTTTTAGAGAGCTATGGATATAGCTTTTTTAGGAGAGAAGGATAAGTTTGTCCTTGTCTACCTAGATGATATAACAGTGTACTCCAGCAGCCATCAAGATCATTTGCAGCATCTGAAGAAAGTGCTTCTAAAGTGCAAAAGGTTTGGGATATCAGTGAATCCTAAGAAGTCACAATTTGCTTTAGAAGAAGGCAAGATTTTAGGACACATTGTTTCTGCTATAGGTGTCAAGATTGACCCAGAAAGAGTGAAAGCAATACAGGCCTTGTCTATCCCAAGATCAAAAAAGGACATCCAATCCTTTCTAGGAAAAATAAATTTTGTAAGGAGGTTTATTCCTAATTTTGCAGAATTGGTAAAGAACATCACCTCCATGTTGAAAAGGGGATTAGAAATCAAATGGACTGATGCAGCTAGAAGATCTTTTGAAGCCATCAAAAGAGCTATTATGGAAGCCTGGACTTTGATCAGCCCAGACTATAGCAAGGAGTTCCATATCTTCTCAATTTCTTCAAGTGACACCCTTGCAATAGTCTTAATGCAGAATGATGATGAGGGATCAGAGCATCCAGTGGCATTCTTCAGTAAAACATCAAGGGATTCTGAACTATGGTATGATATTATCAAAAAACAGGCCTATGCCCTTATCAAATCTTTGAAAGCTTTCTGAATATACATTTTGCACTCCAAGGTAATTGCATATGTGCCCTTTGCTTTAGTAAAGGATGTCTTAACACAGCTAGATGTCGACGGAAGAGAGGTAAATGGATTGCAAATCTCATTGAATTCAACATAGAATTGAATCCCACTAAACTTGTCAAGGGCCAGGGCCTTACTCAGCTGATGGATGAAGAAAATTGCAAAATTTTTGACATAAACTGTGTGGGTACGAATTCAAGGGATGGACAAATAGAAGAAGCAACAGTAGGATATGACTGGTTGTTGGCTGAGAATCTAGCTTCTTGTGAATGGTATTCTACAATAGCTCAATTTTTGTTGAAGCTAGAAGTTCCTCCAGGCCTATGTTCAAGGCAAGCCATAACTATTGAGCTCAAAGCAGCCAAGTATTGTGTTCATGAAAGCTTTCTCTATTGGAGAGATCCATCTGGAATCCTTTTAAGATGTCTGGACAAAGAACAACCTATGGAGGTCATGCATTAGTTTTGTTCCAGCATTCGTGGAGGACAACACTATTGGAAAACCATAGCCCACAAGATCCTTAGAGCTGGGCATTATTGGCCCACTCTGTTTTCTGATGTATTTTCATTTGTGAGATCCTGTGACAAATGCCAGAGGTTTGAAGGAAAACAATAGTTTAAGTCCTTACCCTTTAAGCCAACACATGCTACTAGACCTTTCCAACAGTGGGGCTTGGATTTCATAGGAGAAATTAATCCACATTCCAGTGGCCGGCACAAATGGATCTTGGTAGCCACTGACTACTTCGCTAAATGGATTGAGGCCATCCCTACTAGGAAAGCTGATCACCATGTTGTCATGAAATTTTTGACTGAAAATATTTTCACTAGGTTTGGTTGTCCACACAAATTGGTTACAGACAATGCAGCAGCCTTAAGGGCAAAAGAGTTGATAGAAATGTGTGACTCAATGGGCATTAAGCTAGTGCATTCCACCTTATATTACCCTCAAGGTAATGATCTGGTAGAATCATCCAACAAGAGCCTGATAAGGACAACCAAAAAGCTGCTAGAAGACAACAAAAGGAACTAGGATTCCAAACTGAAGTATGCATTATGCGCTGCTAGGGTGACTACCAAGAAACCTCTGGGAATTCCCCGTTCAAGCTGGTATATGGCACTGAGGTTGTTTTCCTAATCCAGTTGACCCTCCTTGTGGCCAAGTTCTTGCAGGAAGAGTAGAATGAGGAAAGTGATGTGGCAAAGAGGATTAGTGACTTGGATGAAGTGCATCAAATGAGAGATAAATTGATTGAAAATTCTACAGCTCATCAAAAGAGAATCAAGGAAACCTTTGACAGAAAGGCAAAGATGGACAATTTTCAAATTGGAGACTTCATCCTTCAATGGGATGCACTGAAGGAAAAGAAAGGAAATCATGGGAAGTTTGATGCTATATGGACTGGACCTTTTGTCATTGCTCAGGTCAAGGGGAACAACACTTTCATGCTACAAAGTATGGAAGGGGAGATAGCTTTTTATGGCATTCAATGGGTGGTTTTAGAAGGTTTATGTTGTTTAAGGTTTTAGGGCCTCAACATTGTAAATATGTTCTTTTACAAGTTTTAGTGTAGGCTTAATTAGACTCCATGCCCAATGGAACACTAGGAAATATTGCTGACCATGTTTTTGTATGAAAGGTAGTGGTCTACGGTTCTTGAAACCTCACAGGGAGGATTTCATCCCCGGAAGGAGCCAGTGTTAGCTCTGCTATGCAACGCTGTTTTTCTAAGATCAGAAAGGATCATGGACTGATTGCTATGTCTAAAGAAGGGGTTTCACATTGGTAACTCTTCTCTTCTTTCCTTCTACCCCACTTACTCTCCTCCATCTCTGTTTCCCTATTTGCCACCTAAACCCGACAAATAACCCCCTTTGACTTTAGCCCCAAGCGCAAAACACCAAATAAACCATAAAACCATACCCATATGCCCTCGCGCACTCACAAAGCCCTCATCGCATCCCCGTCGTTGATCTTCCCTGCCGATCCAATGACTCCCATCACACTCGATATAGGCGAAGCACTCTATCACTGCCCACCATCAAATCATCTCTGCCAAGATCTGACAGTCTTAGCTTTCATCGTGGCGGCAATTTGATTGAGCAATAGCACGTGATGAGAGTGATTTTTCTCTCTCATCTGCTGCTATGTGTTGATCACTAAATGGAATCCATTTCCTTCTTATTCTAAGCTTGTGCCAGATATGTTGTATTCTTGAGCTCGTGGTCTTTAGCACTATATAATTGTCATCTTATCTCTGTGTTAAAGCATTAATTGCATCACTGAATAGGTTTCTCGGGTTTCTTTCTATCTAATGCTGGAGAGCTATCATCCTCTCCTTGCATTAATAGATTAGATTTACAAGTTTCTTTACTCATTGCAGCCAGCCATCACATGGTCTTGTGCATCTACTGGTGTGGTTAGTATTCTCCATATTCACCTAACATCTAAAACTGTGAGCATTGGTGGTATAAAGCCTTGTATTCTAAGGGTGTTCATGCATGTCTGGAGTGAAACAGAGTGAAAGTGGTTATCTAGCTTGAACCAAACCATCATTCCTTCCATTAAACTTGCAACAATAGTTGAATTTATATGTTACCAGGCATGTCCGAGCTACAACCTAGGAGAGTTTCTTGGAATCCTAACAGTGCCTTACTTATCTTAATAGTTATCCATAGTCATCACCACGTAAATAGATATTCTTATATGTGTTCAATTATCGAACATAATCATACACATTTGTGCATCACATAAGAATTACAAAGTAAATTCATAAATAAGTGATAAGATACATTAATCAAGAAAAAGACACAAAAATTGCATAATGCTTCTATTTATTAACATCCTTCAAGTGATTATAGACTCTAACCACCCTACGCACACAATTGCAGGGGTCCACGCACTCAGCTACCCACTTCTACTCTAGGCCTCTACGCACTTAGTTGCAGAGCCTCTACTTATGCTATGACCTGAAACCTAGACTTCTTACTTCATAACTATCACTCTCTTACATCATCCAAAGTTAGATTGATGCCTCTAACTACTTAGAGCTTAGCTCTTTTTATACAATCCCATGGTCCACAGACCATGGGTAGGTCTCTTACAACTGAATTTACTTTACAAAACTAAGGGCAGATAACCCTTTATGGCTTATAATGCCTACATGCTCTGTGACCACAAAAAGCGGAGTCTTTACCATTTTATTATAAAATTTGACTCAAACATGGGCTTTTAGCCCAAAAAATTCCCTTTGGGGGATCCCGTTCCCAACACCTGTTGACAGGCTTCTGAATTAAGTGAAAATTCCAAGAAACATCGTTACACCATACATCACTAACCCCGTCAGTGGGGCATTGGAGCAAGTACTTACTCCTCAAAGAAAATATTACAGACTCTGTTGGCTATGTGGGAGGAGCTGAGGCAAAAGAAGTCTTTTCATGTACAAATGAGGGATGTCTTCATGGTGTATCATAGCTTCACCTCCACATGGAAAAGTGCATGGGGTCTTCAATGGTCCTTGGTTCACTTGATGAAGCTCTAGCATGTTGTTCCTTTCTTTCATGTTGGAAGGGTTGACAGGCTCACTTGTTAACAAAGGTGCATGTTTGTTGTGTTCATCTACTTCGCATGCTTCGTTCATTCATCAGTTGGTGATCTTGTCCATCTACATGTGCTCCCATTGTTCATCTTGTTCGTTGTCTTGACATGATTGTTAGTGTACCTGTACCTACAGTCACTCATGACGAGACGACATCAAATACAAAACCTCCTAGTCTACCATGGCACATGAACATTTGAATGCAAGTTACCAAGAGAGACAATAGGGATGTGACGCAGGATGTTGGCTCTTGGTGGCTGCTAATGAAAACTGCACAAGAGTCACTCACAAATGGAGACAAACAATTTGAGTCGACAGTGACTGTCTGCAAGGTCTGGCTCTGCTGGGAGGCAAAATTGTGCAAATTTTGTGAGGGACAGTTCGGGTTGCAGGAGGGAAAGCGAGGCATGCTCTGTGAATTTTCCAGAATGAATTGTTAGCAGGGGTTGGACAGCTAGATTTGTGAAATTTTCTAGAAGAATGGTCCGAGCTGAATGAAGGGTCACCAGGCAGGGATTGTATAGTTTTTCTAAGGAACTGGCTGAGAGATTGGCAACCAAAACTGCACAATTCCTAGAGGGAACTGTTATTTGGCTACTGCAGTCATTGGCAGCCAGACTTGCCCAATTCCTAGATGGAATTTCTAGTTGGCTATTGTGGTCACTAGCAACCAAAATTGCGCAATTCCTAGAGGGAACTACGAGTTGGCTACTGGAGTGACTAGCAGCCAGACTTGTGCAATTCTAATAGGGAACTTCCAGTTGACTTCTAGGGTCACTGGGAGTAGAAACTATACAATTCCTGGAGGGAACATTCAGTCTGTTGTTGGCTGGGAAAACTGCACTAAGGCTAGAAGGCCGACCTGCTGATAATCTTTGCGCAATTCCTAACTTAAGCTGACTGATGGGCAGCGGGAGACCTGCTCATGAGCACTACAAAATTTCTAAGATGAACAGTGAGTCGACTATCTGGGTGGCTAGCATGAGTGTTTCTTGAGTTTCTTGTGGGTAAAACTTCTTGAAGGAACTAGTTTGGTTCTTCTGTGTCATTTTGGTTGACAGTCGATCATGTCGAAGGTAGGGTGATGGTCTAGCTATCAATGAGGGGTCTAGTCATCAGAACTTTAGCAAAAATGACTAAGTATATGAATAGTAGAAATATGCATAGTTGATCATACAAACACACAATCGCATGACTTGACAACGAAACAATCGAACCATCCAGACACACATGTTCAACATGACTGATTGATGGTGCAAGCGACAAGCGTGACACTCATGATTGATCATTCATGATCGATATGATGCCTGCGCAACATTGAATGTGGATTTGTGTGTGAGTGCAATAGATTCTTTCATGGTGAACACAAGAGACACATGTGAAACAAAGACTTTGAGAATAACCAAAACATGGTCACAAGCACGACTTGGACATCAGAATGCAGAGACTTGGATGCAACAAACAAGCAAGGCAAATATAAATGCTCACACGAGCTCAGGGAGTGAGCCTGATTGTGTGCAATCATCAAGAGACACTCTTTAGGGGAGGCTTCGAAATTGGTGCAGGCCAAAATTTTAGAGGGTGATTCTAGCGCTACAACACTTGGCGACACACTATTAGAACTCTAGCTTCTCTATTTTGGTTCATTACTAGCACAGGGCCTTGGCCTTTCCAGAAGTATTGAATCGATGTGTAGGTTACCTCAGTTTCCCCACTTACCCCATGGACATACATGGTTCTCCCTTTGCTAACTCAGCCAAACACAATCAAAAGTTCAGCTTAGATCTCAGTGTTTCGAATCTGGGAAGGGTAGTTTAGTTCACGAGTTAAAGATTTTCACAGTATAAGTTTTCATCTCTGATGTTTCTCTACTACTAGTAGGCCTGAACAGTACCCCAATGGAGTCACACAGGAAAACATAGATTGCTCCACTACCAGCGAGCCTAGTCAGTACCGCATGGAGTTCCATGCTTCATCTCTCTATGTGGAAAGCCTTTCTCTTCTTTCACCTTTGTATTTTTTAAGAGAATTGTGCATAGGCACCTATTTATTTCTATGGTGGAAGAGGGATCCTGACCTATTAAGAGCAGAAGAGGTTGTTCCTTCAGAGAATCATGTGAGACCTATCATATAGGTTTGCTCACATAGATTTTTCGGCTTCTTTGTTTCTACTAGTTGGATTACCTTAAACACATAGAGCAGAAACATGAGTATAGGCATGGGGCTTCCCAGTGTGGGCACAGGTTCATGGTTGGACCAAAGCTTCCCTTACGATGGTTCGTATTTTCCATTACGACTTCATCATCCAAAGGTTGTAACCAAGCAAAGAGAAAATGGACACAAGACTAGCCAAGTGTTGCAGTGTCACAAGCCTCTTTAAATTTCTACCACATACTATATTCAAAAGCTAGAATGTAGTAGTTGGCAACATTTATTTCCGGAAACAAAAATTGTAACATATCAAACAAACAAAATGAATGTGAACAAAAATAATAATTAGAATCAGACAAAGCGAAAAAAAATATAATAAGCAAGACAGACCATATGAAAACAACAAGTAGCAAGAAGACTATGTACATGGCACAGGCGTGGCTCGACCTATTGAAAATAATGCTTGAGATCTTGGTCATTGATGGGAAGGTTGTTAATCCTCCTGTCGAGTGATAAAAAATGATACGTGTATGGGCCAAGTTTCTTGTGAGCTATGTATGGGCCAATCCAGAAGGATTGGAACTTTGTATGTTTGCCTTTGTCTTCACGGGGTTTATCCCATTTTAGAACTAAGCAATCCACATCGAAGCTATCTTTCCCTGCATACTTCTTTTCAAACCACCTCTTGTTACATTTATGGTGGAGTGTGAATTTTTCTTTTACTTTCAACCTTTCTTCCTGGAGCTTATGGAGAGCATCCATCCTACGTCGAACTAGCTGGCAAGGCCTGCCTTGAGATTCCTAGGAAAGATGAAGAGTAGGAAACTAGATATTTGGTGGGAGGATGGCTTCTTTATCGTAAACTAGGAAGTATCGTGAGGTGTTCAAAGAAGGTTTACGTGTTAAATGGTCAATGAATAATGCATTTGTCAGGGTGGTATGCCAGTTACACTACTTAGAGAAAATGGTCTTCTTGATTATACAGATGAGGTTCTTATATGTAGACTCTGCTAGACTATTTCCTTTTGGATAGTAGTTTGATGAATGATTAAACACAATGCCATTGTGTAATGCAAAGTCATAGAGTTTCAATAATGAAAAATAAGTTGCATTATAAAAAAGAAGTGATATCAGAATGCCAAAGCATGAGACGATATTCTACTAGAGGAAGCTGATGACCTCTTGGTTGTTCACTTGTTTGAGCAGAACTTCCTTTGTCCAGCACGTAAAGTAGTCAATTGATGTTAGGATATAGCAGTGTTGCTTTGACAAATGAGGGAAAATTTCCTTAATAATGTCTAGGCCTCACTGTTGGAATGGTTTAGTCACTGAAACAGGGTGTAGTGGGGTTGCTAATCTTCATGCTCTGTCATCGCATCACTGAAAGATCGGGCATTTGCAAGCATAGGCATGCGCATCCTTGAATAATGTGGGCCATTAAAAACCAGCTTGCATAACAGTGGTATTTCCTGCAGATTGACCCCCAGCGGGTCCATCATGCAAATCTTGAAGTACCTTCTTTGATTCCTATGCCTCCAAGCACCTGAGCAAAACTCCATTACTATGCTTTTTGTAGAGCACTTTGTGTATTGATTGATATGCTAAGTATTTTAAGCACAATGCCCTATCTCTATTTGATAGAAAAGTGAGAGGGTATAGTGCCATGCTCAAGATACTGGCGTACATCTACGTACCAAGTGGTTCCATTTTCCATGGTGTTTGCTCCCCGTATTCCATACATTTTAATCTCCTTCTCCCAACCGATGAGCTCTTCTTCATTCTCCAGAGTGTGTAATGCTTCAGTTGAAAGTTTTCAGCTTCCATGTCTTTTGATTGTGTGTACTGGCTTGATTTCAAGATCATATTCATGCAAACTCGTCATCCTGTTCACACGTCGTTCTCCCAGATCTTGTTGTACTAGCAATGTTCAAAATGTTGGGTGGGGAATGAAGACTATGCAGTGGTTCTTTAGAAAATAGGCCCTGAAGTGTTTCACCACCTTCTAAACAACATAACCCTTCTTGTCAATGGCAAGGTAGTTAAGTTTTGGTCCCTTCATGCCTACACTCATGAAAGAGATGGGATGTTCATCATTAGCTTGATCTTTCTGAGTGAGTACTATAGCTAGTGAGTTATCGAAAGCAAACGTGTAGAGCAGGAAATCCTTTTTGAAATCTGTGTTTTAAAGTGCGGGTGCTTCGGTGATGGCTTGCTTAATCTAGGTAAATGCATGCTTTTCTTTCTTGCCCCAGGTGTACACTTCATCTTTATTAATTATGTCCCGCATGAGCTTAACTATTTGCACATAATTTGAGATGAATTTCTGGAGGAAGTTTATCTTTCCCAAGAAGGACTACATAGATTTCTTTTTGACTGGGTGAGGAATCTGCGTGATAGCTTGAACTCAGTTCAGATCCACCTTCATCCCACTCTTGGGAATAATGTGTTCGTGGAGGTCCCCTCCGACATAGTGAATAAGCTCTTCTTGGGATTCAGGGAAATCCCGTATCTTCAACATCGCTCGAAAATTTTCTTAAGATGGTGTATGTGGGCTTCTCATCTTCTTGAGAACATAGTCACATCATTGAGGTATACCACCATTATCTTCCCAATGAGTCCATGAAAGACGATTTCCATAGCACACTGAGACGTTACACCTGTGTTTACAAGCCTAAATGGCATTCTTCTGTATGCAAACGTACCCCACCTGGTACGAAAAGTAGTTTTGAGTCTGTCAGGTTTTGCTACCAGAACCTGATTGTATCCTAAAAAACTATCCAGGATCAAGAAAATCTGTGCCTTAGACATTGTTTTCAAAATATGGTCCATAAACGGCATGGGGTAGTTGTCTCTTTCCGATTAGCGATTAATGTTCTAGAAATTGACACATAAGTAGATTTCCCTGGACTTCTTTCGTACAGGCACAAGGTTGGAGACCCAAGTAAAATGACAAACTTTATATATCATCTATGCATCCAACAATTTAGTAATCTCTTTCTATATGAGGGGCTCAAGTGACAGATGTACTTTTCTCAAGTTTTGTTGATATGGCTTGACCCCTTCCTTGATTGGGATAATATGTTGGATGATTCGTGTGTCATAAGTTTTCAAGTCATCATAAATCCACGTGAACACATCTTGGTATTCTTTGAACATGCGGATGAAGGCCTTTCGTTCTTGCTATGTACAACATGTACCAAGATTAACAAACTTTGGATAATTTTATGTTCCTAGGTTTATCAGTTCGTGCCTCATGGTGGAACTATGGGTCTTGTTGTTCCTTGGCCCTTGGAACCACTCTTGAAAATTGTATAGTGTTTCTAGTGATACCACACCTTTTGTGATAATGTGGCCTTTCATGTCATCAGATCCTTCTTGTAGAGAGCACTCGTGCTTGTCGGCATCTATTGCTGCATCTTTGAAAACTTCAGTGTTGGCCATAAAATGTAGTATCTGTTGATCATCATTCAATATGTGTAAGTTATTTATGTTGTCCAGGATAGATGGTTTGTACAAGATTTCAATAGTGAATCTATCCCTAATCAGTGACATTCTTGAGGATACATTTGCTAGTGCATTGGCAGCTACATTATGTGTACGCGACACAACAATGATATTAAATTCTTAGAAGTTTGAGATTAGTCGCCATACCTCTTCTTGGTAGCTTTTTAGATGTGGTGATAAATAGTAAATGGTGTCACATACATGTTGTACCACTATCTCTGAATCACCTACTACTTTAAGCATTACCACTTTGAGGTTGATGGCCTTATCCAAGCCCAACACGAGTGCTTCAAATTCTACTACATTGTTTGTGCACTATAATTCCAAGAGGCTTGACACCAGATGCTTCTTGTTGCAAGGGTCGATCAGAACACACCTAGATCCTAAGCTGTTCTGTGCCTTTTATCCGTCAAAGTACAAATTCCACAACCCATCTATACACGGACCGCTTGATGTGCTAGTACTATTGCTACTACTGTCACTACTACTACTGCTACTATTGGTACAATGTGTTGTACAAGTTTCATTACCATCATTTGGGCAAGGAAGGAATACAACCATTATGTCTAGTGAGGTTGGAGCTAGTTGTGTAGGATAACACCCCAATGTTGTCTCAAGGAGACAGTTGCCGAACATGAGTTTTGTGAGAGCCAACGATTCTTTATCGCCATTGATGGGAGTGACAATATGGTTTATGTTCCTCTCAAATTCTACCTAGATAAGCCAGATATGAGACCAGTCTGTAGCGAAATATCCATCTAGCTTGTTGGACCAGTCTCTACTAAATAATCAACCATATGCTTCCAGTATGTCCACAACAATTATGTTGATGCATTGGTGCACTCTACTGTCATGGGATAGTCAGATGTACGTCTCGCAATTCACCAATGGCTGGTACTGATGTTCGATCAAGTTGGATGATTCACGCAGATGTCTCGCTCCATTTTGCATTAATATTCTTAGTGATGGAGAGGGAAATGATGTTGGCTGCCACACTCGAATCAACCAAGCACTTGTGAACATTGTATCTAAAAAATTGAAATGAAAGTAGGAATGGAGGGAAACCTGAATTTGCTTCTTCCTTCTGGAGCGTATTGAGTATTGTGGAAAGTGATCTGGGAGGTGTGCTTGCTCCTTGACTGGTAGAAGTTGCACTATCTACTGCTGTCTATCCCGAAGCACCTAGAAGTATATTTCTATGACTCTGAATCTGAGCCAAATCAAACACATTGATGTTCGCTCGACTTTTCTTAATGTCATAAAAAATGTTGTAGTCCAGAGGTAGTTAACTCACTGAGGTGTCCAGGGTGGAACGAATGTTCATGTTGTCTGGCAGGGTGTTTCACAAATTATTGCTCATCGATGTACTCTTATCCATTGTTGTCTTCATGGACTTGCTTTGTGTTTGTTTCTTTAAGGGAGTTGGTGGATCAGTCTTCCTTATCAGCAGTCTAACCTTTTCTTACATCTCTCTCAGTGTGGTGGGGGGGGGAGGCTTTGCTTCTATGTCTGTAATGATCAGTTTTCTTCCGGGGCTACTTCTCAGTGTTCATCTTTGCCATTGTTTGTGAGAATGAATACATGTTCACCACATGCTCAAAGCTTGATGGCTCATCACATGCAGCCTCTTCATTATTGCACGTGTCTTCTGGTTTCTCTTGCATATTGCTTCCTGCCTCAAGTGTACAACTGTAAAAATTATTTTTGACTCGCTTCTAGCCTAGATAAGAGTTCTCAAGATGATTTTCTTCGTGGAAAGAATATAATTTGAGGTCTACACACGGTTCAAGTTGGAACATAGGCTTCTGTGTAGTTTTTGGAATGAACTAGCTACTTCTTGATGTGCTTCTTTCCTGTCTTTGTCTAGGTGGGTGACTACTTGCAAATTTTTCTGACCTATGTTGTTTGAGTTTGGAAATTTTGGTGGACAAGCTCTTGACAAGACAAGTGAGGGTCTCAATGTCGGTTGCTTCCTTGTCTCTACCCTTGCTCATCATTGCTTGAGACTGCCTACTTTCATCTTTGGAGTCCTTTGTCGATTGATCATCCTTGATGACTCCAACTATGCACAAGTCTTTCTCAACACTGATAGCCTCTTCACCGTTTTCCAATAGTGTTGGTCTTGCTGCTCACTTGATAAACTACCCAACGCTAGTTGGTAGTGCGGACATGTAGTAATCAGTGGTGATGAAGTCATGAGGCTTAGTGTCTGCTAGGAACTTATTCAGTATATGCGTAAACCTTTGATTGAAATATTTCACTTTTTCTTTTCCCTCCATCTTGAGGCTTCCCAAATCTTTAAGTAGCATGGTTGGGTTCTTGTAATCAACAAACTTCTCAAGGAACACACGTTTGAAAGTTCCCCAGTTCTGTATGGAGTTAGGTGGAAGAATACGATAACAAGCAGCTGCCTGACCGTCCAAGGTACATTGAAACAATCTACATGCTACATCGTCATAATGTATCTCAAGGGTCTGCAACTATAGGTAGAAGTTGTCTAAGTGGTCTTCCACCTTCACCACACTGTCAGGGTTAAACTTGATGTTCATTCTCTCCACTCGCTTCGAAATCTTGTGTAGAACAACTGAGAGATCCAATGGTCCCTGAGTTATCCATTCAATATTTGGGTTAGCCATCTTTTCTTCTTCTTTATACTCTTCCTCTCCTTCAGAGTCTGATGTATCCAACTCTGAGTCTACTGATCTGTCTCTGCCTTTGCCTCCTCCATTGCCTTCCCCTCCCCCTCCTATACCCAAGCCTAATCCTGAGATCACAAGAGTGCCTTGTTCACTTTTCCAGAGGAAGGGATATTTCTTTCCATATCTGATAGCTTCTCCTAGACCTTCAAGTGTGCAAAGGGTTGCTTCTTCCACTGATGATACAACAAGACTCATGGGAGTGGCCTTTGGCTTCCTCGCTATGTGTGGAAGATGTTGTCTATCTGGGATCAGTCTGATTGATTTCACGAACTGGCGAGTGATGGGACAAACATAGCGAAGGTGTTGATTTGAATTCTCGTGCTCAACACTAGGAGGTGAGGAGAAACCAACACTGATTTGTGTCTAGGAGATAGAGAGTGCGAGTTACAACCTTGACTAGATGTTTGTTAAATGAGTGTGACGGGAATTTCAACCATGTAGAATTGGTTTCCCTCCTTCTAGCACCATAAATGTTGACAATACTGGACTCGCCAACATTCAGGGGATCACCCCGGTATGAAGTCCCAACTAGGCCTCACACTGTTCGGTGTGGGAGTCCCATATGGTATGATGGCTTGATTGTCTTTGTCTTAAGGATTTTCCTCAACTCTTGCTTGTCAGCATAGGAGAGTGGTTTTCTTTGTCTTCAAGAAGTGAGGTTCACGAGCATGGTGAGTGTAAGTGTACTTGTGTCAATGGTTCTTTCACTGAGGGGAAAAAGGTGAATATGAGTTCCAAGTTGAAAGGGATCAGTCCCAACTCGGCTAGGAACACACAACACAAAGGACATACACAGCTTCCAGTGGAGCAGTCCATTCAGATGCAGCTGTCACAACATACAAGGTAAGATAACATGTACAACACTCATGGATCTAAATGTGTTAGAAAACCTGCATAGATGAATCTAGCTTGTAAAGGTTGAACACATAGCTTTGTAGAGCAAAAAGAATGATTGATTCAGAAAATAGGTTACACTTCTCATGATATAGCATTACTCAGTGGAGATCCCAAGGTAATGCACCATAATGGTGATCAATGGTAGGACTCGACACCTACAACAAGTTGTAGAGACAACTAGCCAGTTGCATAGCGAAAGGAGGAACAAACCAAGGAGTAAATCATGTAGAAATGATCTTGCATGTAGTCCCATAGCAAGTTCCAGAGAGAACTAGCCAGTTGCCGAGTGAAAGGAGGAGCAAATCAGGGAGTAAATCATGCAGAAAGGATCTTGCATGTAGTCCTATGCATGCATGGATAGTCAAAGGTGCCAATTTGGTGAATATTCCAATGTTTAAGTCTTGCATGTCAGTGAATGCTCTAACTAAGTGTCCGCATGTGCTAGTAATGAAGGTCTTGGGTGTATCGTATCTCCAACAACTCCCCTGAACACCACTATAGGGAAAAATAGAAAATGGACCCTAGCAACTAAGGCCAAAGGTCACCAAAGATACGGTGTAACTTGTACTAAAATTGAGGAAAGAGGGAAAACCTCATGGGAAACACCCACCCCCCCCCCCCCCTCAAGATACAATGTAATCAAAAGAAAAGAGGAAGAAAAGGCAGGTGCTAAGAAACTATGTCCTTCACTCCAAGACGATTACGCAGAGAGTGAAACTTATGCCCAGTGAATGTCTTGGTGAAGATGTTTGCAGTCTATTTTGTTGAAGAATAGAACTAAAAATCAATGACCCGATCATGTACTAAGTCTCTGATGTAGTGCATATGGATCTCTATTTGCTTCATCCGCTGCCGCTGTACTGGATCCCTACAAAATTTGAGACTAAGAGTGCTCTAGTTGTCACACCATACGATAGTGGGATGCTGGAACTAGACGCCCAACTCAGTGAGTAAGTGTTGTAGCCATAGAGCTTGAATGGTGATGTTGACTACTCTTCTGTACTTGGTTTAAGCTTAAGAGAGAGAAATATCAACCTGCTTCTTGCTCGACCAATAGATAGGGCTAGACCCTAGAAAAAGTGAATATTTGGAGGTGGACTTGCGATCAATGTTGTTTCTCGCCCAATCAAAATCTATGAAGCCAAGGAGATTCAACGCAGTACCTACTACATAGTGAATCTTGAAGGTGATGGTGCCCTACACATATCAGAGGACGCACTTGGCAGCTTTCCAGTGTAGCTCATGCGGCTTCTACATGTATTTGGAAACTGCACCTACTGCATATGAGAGATTTGGTCTAGAGTGGGTGAGGTATAGTAAGTTCCCCACTAGTTGTTGGTAGAGAGTACTGTCAACTAATGGAGTGTCACATCCATGATCAAGGTGGACCCTAGATAGAAAAGAAGTCGGTGCCGGCTTGCAGTCGGTCATGTGAAATCTCTCAAGGAGATCCCATGCATACTTAGCCTGAGAGAGTTTGATTCCTGTGGCATCCTGACTGATCTCAATACCAAGAAAGAAGTGTAATGGACCCATGTCCATTATCAAGAACTTATTATGCAAGGTCCTCTTGACTACAGCAATGGTTGAAGCTGAGCTGCCGGTGATCAGGAGATCATTCACTTAAAAAACAAATATAAGAAGAGAATCATGTGTCCTGAACATGTAAACATTCGGATCAGACTTACATCTTTCAAAGTTTTGTGATAAGAGAAAAGAATCCATCTTCGCATACCAATCTCTTGAGGCCTGCTTAAGGCCATAGAGAGACTTCTTAGTCTGCAAACCAAAGATGAATCCTAAATGAAACCATGTGGCTGCTTCATGTAGATTTCCTCAAAAAGGTCTTCGTGAAGAAAGGCATTATTCACATCCATCTGATGTACTTCCCAACCCTGGGCAACTGCAATGGAAAGTGCAAGGCGTATGGAATCCATGTTTGCTACTGGAGCAAAGGTCTCATCATAATCAATGCCATGCACTTGCTGGAAGCCTTTGGCTACTAGCCTGACTTTCTGTCTGGTGATTTTCCCATCTGCAGCACTCTTGGTCCTATAGACCCATTTGCATCGGACAAGTTTCCTTCCTAAAGGAAGGGGGACCAGATCCTAGGTCTAGTTCTCGAGGAGGGACTTGTACTCCTCCCCCATGGAAGACTCCTAAGAGGGATGCCCAGCAGCCTCAGCATAAGACTACGGATCAGAAGACTGAACAAAATGACAATGCTGGGATGGCATTGTTTTAGTTGCAGTGACGGCAAGGGGAGGCTTAATAAACTCTGATCTAGTCCTCTCCGGATAAAAATTATCTCCCACAAGACCATTTCTAGCTACAAGGTCATCTTGTGCATATATCTCACTTAAGCTCCTTGTTCTCTGATTTATGATAGGGGAAGTTGATTCACTGTTGGAATCTCGATCTGGGCTTGGATGTGGATCATCATATGCATGCACTGGATTTGTATATGAAGACTCTGTCTCTACATCTACATGCTCTACCATGGCATCTGCATGCTCTGTATCTTCATCTGAGTGTATTGAGTCGTCAATTTGGTCATGAGGTAGATAAAAGGTTTCTGCATGTGGCAATTAAGGTGCATGCGAGAGACTTTCCTCAAATTGGACATTTCGCTCAATTATGAGCTTGTTTGTAGAGGAAATGAGGAGTCAGTATCCCTTCACACCATTAGGGTATCCAAAAAATATGCACTCAACGCTCTGTGGATCAAGAGCTTTCCTCTTTTGAGAGGGGATCCTGGCCCATGCTTGGGAGCCAAAAACACGGAAGTGGGTGACCTCCGGTTTAGTGTCGCTCCAAGCCTCAAAGGGGGTATGATCCTTGACAGATCTATGAGGAGATATGTTCTAGATGTAGTTAGCACAATTAAGTGCTTCAGTCCATAGCTTAAGAGGTAGTGACTTAGCATGTAGCATGTCGGAAGTCATCTCTTTGAGAGATCAGTTCTCTCTCAGCAACTTTGTTCTACTGCGGAGTGTATGGAACTTTGTGCTGCAAATGTATGCCAGACTCAAGGAAAAGGTTCTGAAGTGTTGTGTTAACATATTCCCCCTCATTTTATGTATGGAGGGCTTTGATCTTTCTCTCTGACTGTGTCTCAACTAGTGCTTTAAAATATTCAAAGTGCACAAAATCTTCAGGTTTGGCCCTAAGAAGATACACCCAAATATATAGTGAGAAATAATCAATAAATGTAAGCACATACCTTGTGTTATCAAAAAATCAAACCCTGATAGGCTGCTAATTAGGAAGACTTTATGTAACTATTTCAAACCAAACTTTTGGCTAAGGCTTAGCCTCCTCAACCTGAGACGACTCTCTCACTAGGTTAACGATTTCAATTAAGGATTAGATGGCTAACTCTATGAAAAAAACAAGTGCAAAGGTATAAATGGTTGGACACAATCAATAAACATCCATTGGGCTTATGGAGTCAACATATATTTTAATATCACAGTAATATTATCTTAACATGGAAGTCAATGCATCAAGAGTTTAATATATGCGTAACACATAAGAACATGTAAGAAACACAGTCTACAAATACATGAAGGAAGTTAGAGCATTTTCAATGAGTTCTAAGTAGCATACATTCATACCACTGCAAATGAGGAAATGAGGACAATCATAAGACAATGAAGCATTGAACTCTCTTCTGAATCCTAAGTAGTAAAGCCAAAACTCTGTATTACATCAAAACATAATCTTCTATAATGACACAATATGCATGTTTTTCTCAAAAATTTCCAACCCTTGGTTCATTACATCTCTTGTCATATATAGAGATCATTATAATCTTGGATTCCTTCCTCCAGCATGAGGGGAATTCGAATTTCACTTGACTTGACACCTATTGGTCCTTAAACAAACTATTAATTACATCTAGCTATTAACTAGCAATCCCAAAGACCTAATACAACTAGGAGTGTAACTCCTTATTATGGTGGAAACAACCTTAACTATGAAATAAAATCGTTCTTTGACAGTTGTCCCTCTTTAAATTAGGCTTGAGGGATGAATTTAAACTCCATGTTGGCCTTTGATTGCTTGTCCTTTGACTGTTCCTGGATATTAGGAAACTACCTCCCTTTGATTGCTTGTCCTTTGACTGTTCCTGGATATTAGGAAACTACCTCTGTATTTCTGCTTTGGTCTCCAAGAAGGTTCTTCGAAGTCTACTAACCCTATTATCTCCTTCAATCACATGTGATGCATTGAATTAATCCTAGGATCCTGCTCATAGACTCGTGTTAAGACAAAAACCTCTTAAATGCTACTTGAAGCCTGACAAACTATCTAAGCTACGAAATGATTTCTATTTTCATAGCACAGGGTTTGGAATTTCTATATGTTTCTCATATCTTGAATTTGCCTATGCTTAAGGTTCAAAACTTCTAAAGTGGCCTTTTTGTGTCTCTACAGTAGCATACTTTCATAATGGTCCCCCATTTCATTTCAAGATTGATCCACAAAACAAAACTGGCAGTTTCAGCAATTTCGTAGTGCGCTACGAAACTACTGTGTGAGTCAAAAACATAGTTTTTATCGTTTTTTAGATTTTTAATGGCTTCTCCATATGCTAATGAGCCAAACAAAACTGACATTTTCCATCCAAAAATAATATTCAGTCTTCAAAAAGTAAGTTTAGCATCAAAATTGTGTCAAAATTTCTTCACTTACTGTCAGGTTCATTTATGTTGAGGTTGTTCTTTTTGTTCATTCAGTTGAAGCTTCAAATCTTCAATCTATCTTTTCATCATTTGGATTTTAGTTCTTAATTTTCCATTGAACCCTCTGACATATCTTGCCTCTTTTATTGCGGGATGGTCAAGGTGAAATATTGAGCATGACTGCTCACTATTTCATATCCTGGAACTTTTCCTTCTTCACAACTGCCTTTTACTCTTTTGAAATTTTCCTTTTCAACTGCATGTCTTCTTTCCCTTTTCTTGAGTTGGGAAATCTCAAGATTGGCAGACACCAATTTCTTTTTGACCTTCTCAAAGCTACATTCTTCTTCTTGAGTGATAACTTCCTTGCCTCTGTCATCTTTGTGCACTAGTGACGATTGTACTGATGGAACCACAGGCTCTTCAAGGAATTTTGTTACCTCCCCTATCTCATCTTCTTAAATGTCTAGTCACAGGCCTTCTTGGCTTGAAGACAAACTCTGAGACCTGGTCATCAAATTGAATCTTTTTAGAAGACTTAACTCTTTTTGTTTTGTTCTTATCTGCTTCAAGTAAATCTGCTTGGACCAGAGGGGTCTTTTATATGTCGATAGCATGGAGGAGATCATTCAAACTTCCCTTTGACGTTGGAATTTCATCAGCAATCACTGTTTTCCCCTTTTCCTTGGCTAATTGACCTCTGGTTACTCTTATTTGGACAATTTTATCAACGCACTACTCTTGTACCACTTCCTTGATCTGAACTTTCTTCTTCTGTGATTGTTGAGGGGTATCTTGAACCATTAGTGGTGTCATAGGATCCTTCACTTGCTTTCTGGCTTTCAATTTCACAAACCTACTTGATCTTTCTTCCTCCTAATGGCTTAACACTGGTGAAGATATTTCCTTAGCCTTAGGACTAAGTCTTGTTTCAGTTCTAAAGCCTGTCATAAACAAGAAAGTAGACCATTCTCTTCCTATCTTCTAAACCTCATGTAAAATAATTAACTTGACCAAACCATGATGGAACAACGAGGTTTCACGAGCTTCTTTCTTCAATTGAACCTTATCTAAAATTTTGCCTAAGCTACGAAATAGATAAAAAGGTAAGTCTAGAGATATTTTTCCAATGAAATGTAATAGAAGATTAAAATGGTAAGAGTACACCTTATGGTATCTCCCTTCACAAGTAAAATATCTTTGGATGCATGAAAGCAAGTTGGAATATGAATCCTTTACATAGCTCCTAGGCATTGATTTGGTTAAGTCTGAGCCTATGAATTCTGGCTTCAGATCTTGGCAAGGTGCCATTTCAAATTTGAAGTTCTTAAACCATCTCTCCTAGCCTCTAGGAATCTTTGTGACTATAGATATAACCTCAGGAGAAACTAGTATTTCTAGCAATCTAACCCTTGAATTCAAACTAGTGAAATTGAAGGCAAAGTCCTTGTTTACTTGAATGTAACCACCCTGAAGTTTTTCGTAGAATCTCCAGTAGCCCACCTGTTTGAATGCATGTTGAACCTCTCTATTCCTGGTGAGAACATCTAAACCTTCAGGTTCAGCTCTAAGAAACTGGCCTGATCTATGATTTTTCCTTTCTTCAGATATTTTTGTGAGACACATGCAAGGAGACTTGAAAGAACCCACACTATCTTAGTTTGGAAACTTCCTCGCTTGAGCTTGAAATGGGGAACTGCCTCACTTGAGCTTTCAAAGAATTCTGGTGAATGTCATCCCTGAGCTTGCCAATTGTCTTCTTATGCATCAAGGAACACAAAAAATACTAAGACCAACTCACCTTACCTTACCCTTTTTGAAATTTGAAAAGAGTGCGTACAAGATGCCTAATCAATCTAATGATGAGAATGAATGGTTGCATGTGATAACCAAGGTTCATGGACTGACACATGGTGATGAAACATTAACAGATTTTGATGGATTAGATAGCTAGACAAGATCTAGCATGAATCCCTGATTTCGTAGCACAACCAGTGAAAATTCTAGGTTTTGCGCTATGAAATCTCCTAACTATGAATCCATGATTTCATAGCGCACACAGTGTATTTTCTGAGTTTTGTGCTATGAAAACTCCTAGGTGATTTCGTAGCGCATGTCAATTTTGAAACAGTCTTGACACATGACACCTTTGAATCAATGTGGGATTAATGATAGGTAAAACAAGATTGTTGACCTTATTTGATAATGGGAACAAGAATCCACTCTATGTTCTAGACTCCTTAAACAAAACAACAAAAATGATTTTGTCTAGGACTAATCATAAAACTTTGGAACCAAATTAGTTTTCCAATTTTTTATTTTTTTTTAATAGTGATAATAGTGGCTCCACTTGGGATAGTGTGCCCTTGTGGTATACTAAGAACCTGCAGTTCCAATGCTTTATCCACTAATGATAAACATAAATTTAATTGATAAGCATCCCCTTCCATCTACTTAGGCCTTCACCTCGGGCTTAAGCCTTCTGTTTTAGCTTTGTCATTATTAGCAACAAACTGATAAAAACGCATATATACAATGTTATGAGAAATTGTAATACTTCAGAAACGATAATGCTTTAGGAACCTGCCATTAACAGGTCCTCTAGCGTATGATCCTCCATCAATTTCCTGCAGAATGTAAGTGTTGTTTCCATGAAAAGAAGCAATCTGATAAGTACCTTTCCACAAATTCTCAAACTTACCATGCTTGCCTTTTTCTTCAATTTTGGCCTCCCATTTCAACACTTTGTATTGGATCTAGAAGCTATCTTCTTTGATCTTTTTATCAAATGTACTCTTAATTCTATTCTGACCATGTTGATGATTGTCATAGACTTCACTCCTCTTCTCTTGCAGGGCTATCATCTAATTGATTCTCCACTGAATCGCATTTGGTTCTTCTTCAAGTCCTTGAATTAGTTTAATTACCGGTACTCCTAGTCATGTTGGAAATATAGCTTTAGCACCATAAACTAATTCATATGGTGAAGTCCCGATTGATCTCTTTGTACAACTCCTATCAGCCTACAAGGCATACTTCAACTTTAAATGCCAAGATTTCTAATTTTCCTACAACACCTTTTTGATGATCCTTATAATGCTCTTTTTTGATGATTCAACAAAGCCATTTCCTTGCAGATAGTAAGCAGTAGAGTGTCCAAGAGTAATGTGATATTGGGGACAAAGTTAATCATTTTCTTGGACTTGAAAGCTTGAGCATTATCTATTATAATCTTCATTGGGCAACCAAATCTAGACAATATGTTATTTTCTAGAAAGGAGATAATTACTGAATCATTAGCTTGTTTGGTTGGTATCCCCTCTATCCATTTGGTGAAGTAATCTGTTGTTGTGAGAATCTAGCGATGCTGCCCTAATGAAGGAGGATGAATTTCTCCAATAAAATCCAATCCCCATTGTTGGAAAGGCACCTCAACATATATAGGAACCAAAGGCAAAGGCATAAGCTTTCTTCTCCCTTCAAAGATTTGACATTCATGACATGCAACCACTCTTTTGTAAATGTCTATGAACATAGTTGACCAAAAATATCTAGCTCTTAGGATCTTATTTGCAGTAGCTTTCCAATAATGATGTCCTCTGTAATATCCTTTATGAAATTCCTCAATAACTTTATCAGCTTCCTCTTCAAGGAAATAATTTAGCAAAATCCCTCTCGCAATTTTCCAAAACAGATTTTGATCACATACAAAATATCTTAAGGAATTAAGCTTAACAAACCTTGCTTTGGAATTTGTTAGATTGGTGGGAGCTTTATTATGTTGCAGAACAAAAGCCACATCCTTATACCATTCTGAAACCAAGAATTTCTCATTGATTTGGAACAATTCTTCCTCATTTTCAGAAATTTTTGAGATTTCTGCATTCATATTTATGTCAAGACAGTCCAGATTTCATTGAGCCATTAGCTTTGCCAAGCCTTGACCCTTCACCAATTTGGTCGGTTTAATGTCTATATCATACTCTAGAAATTTCGCTATCCATTTTCCCCTTTTACCATCTGGATCTACTTGTGTTAGAATATCTTTTATTACAACACTTGGAACATATGCCACAATATGAGAATGTAGAACATAGATTTTGAAATCTTTTATAGCTTTCACCAATGCAAAATATTGCTTTTCTAGAATATTGTACTTCGGTTCAGCATTTTCTAATGTCCTACTAAAGAAATAAATAGGATGTTCAGTACCTTGTTTTCTTTTTTCTAGTAGAACTCCAGCAATTGTATTCTCAGAAGCAAATGTAAAAATAAGAAATTCCTTGGAAAACTCTGGATTGATGAGTACCGGTGCTTGTGTAAGTGCCTTCTTGATTTCTTCAAAATATTTCTTTGCTTCAGCTATCCACTTAAAGTCCACTCCTTTCTTTAACATCCTTGTTATGTCCTTGACAATCTCAGCAAAATTTGGAACGAAGCACCTAACAAATTTCACCTTTCCAAGAAAATATTGGATCTGTTTCCTACTTCTTGGAAAATCTACCTTTTGAATTGCATTAACTCTATTAGGATCAATCCTAATTCCTTCTTCAAAAATAATATGACCAAGTAGCTTGCCTAATGTTAAAGCAAAGATACTTTTAGTAGGATTAAGAGAGATACCAAACCTTCTACTTTTTAGTAGAATTTTCTCAAGGTGTTTCAAATGATCTTCTTCTTTCTTTGAAAAAATTGTGATGCCACCAAGATAAACAACCACTGATTTATCCTTTACTTCAGAAAAAGCAATATCCATTTCTCTTTGAAAAGTGGCTCCCGCATTCATGAGACCAAAAGGCATCTTGGTGTACATGAATGTGCCCCATGGTGTTGTGAAGCTTGTCTTCTCCTGATCATCCGGATGCACAAGAATCTGATTGCACCCTGAGAAACCATCAAGCATAGACATTCTTTGTGAACCAAAAATATTTTGCAGAATTGAATCCATCTTGGGAAGAGGATAGTTGTCTTCCAATGAAGCCTTATTCAAATTTCTGAAACCAATACAAATTATGATTTCCCCACTCTTTTTTCTAACTGGAAACGAATTTGCAAGCCAATTTTAGAATCTAATTGGGACAATGATTTTAGCATCAAAGAGTTTCTAAATTTCCTTTTCAATCAATGGCATAAGAAGTGGATTAATTCTTCTCAAATTTTGTTTGAAAGGCTTCTCATTTTATTTAATAGGAATAGTATGCTGAATAATGAAGGTATCATATTATTTTAAATCAGCATAATTCCAAGAAAAAACATCAACAAACCTTTTCATCATCTCAAGATATTTGGCTTTCATATCAGCTGAAAGAAGCTTTGAAATTTTGATCATTTTAGGTACAACTGAAGTAACTAAATTGCAACTTTCTACTTCCTCCTCATCAACTTGTATCTTTGGGGATTTGAACACATCATTTTGATTGAACAACTTCTCAAGAGGGATTAGGCCCTTTGGTATTGAATTTTTTTTTAATTGTAAGACTTCAGAATTTTCTTTTGACTCAACAAACATGTTTTGTTGATCCACTTGAGTGCTTTCAAATTCTTCTTTCAATTCAATGAAATTCTTTACCTGTTGATCATCTTCAAAAACTTGCCAATTTGTGATATTATCTGGTATAGCTGGTCTATGACCAACTTCAATCTCATATTTTTCATAAGAATGAATAGGAATGACAAACAAACTTGCCAAAACAGCAAGAGAGTCAGCGATGGAATTTTTGTCTCTAGTTTTGATAGTGAAAGAATATGCCTAAAAAATTTCCAACATATCTAAAACTAGATTTCTGTATGTTCTCATTCTTACATCCTTTGTTTGATAGACACACTCCACTTGTCTAATAACAAATTCAGAATCTCCAAAAACAGAAATATTTGAGCTTTAATTTTCATCAAGACTTCTAGGCTCAAAATCAGAGATTCATATTCAGCCATATTATTTGTGCAATCAAATTTCAGTTTGTAAGAATAAAACTTACTTTCATCACTTGGACTTATGATCCAAATTCCAGCTCCTGCCCCTTCTTTTCCTGTTTTTGCATCAAAGTACAAAGACCACTATCTCTTCATCTCTTTCTCATCTTCTTACTAATTTTTTGAGTGTTGATTTTCTACTTTCATCTCTTCCGGTCCACTTTCAACTGACTCATGAAAAACAATGAAAGATCCAAGTTTAGTATCAAATGAATAAATAGGAAAATTTTGAGGTTTGTCTTTGTTGCTTACCATATAAGCCATTCTAGTCTCCCAATACAATTTCCTTTGCTCACCAAAAACAGGGATGGTGGCATAGGTAAGGTCCATCTGCATTGTGCCTTTGATTTTTGCTGCCCATGACCTTGATAACAACATCCCAAAATTTGGCAGAATGTCAGCCACAACAATGTCCATCACAATTGTCTTCGCTGGGATTTGTGTTAGACCAAGAACAACATATTTGATTAAACCAATACATTGGACTCTTTTTGAATCAAAAGAGAATAAATCCTTATGTGGTCTTGTTACCTGTAATCCTAACCTCTCCATAATTACTTTGGGCATGAGATTGTGAGAAGCCCCCTAATCCAACATAGCATTATGTAAGGTCATATCATGAATACCAATGCTTGCATAGAAAGGAGGAAACTCTTCATTCTGATCATCCTCTAGCCTTGGACCCAAGTAAATAGTAGGATTATCTTCTTGCACATTCAAGATATCAGTAGCTCTTAATTGTTCATTTAACATCTCTACAATCTTGCTTTTGTATTTATCTATCTTGAGACTCTCACTAAAATGGATCGATATTTTTATTTTTGCAATTTCATTCTCAAGGTTGAAAATAGAAACCGTATTTTCAACTTCTTTGATAGGAGATGGAGGTTGAATGTCCTTTTCACCAAGTGGAGAATCATTTTTACCTTCAGCAACCTTTGGGGTATCCTTTTTGGCTTCAACAGCCATTGAAACATCCTTCTTGGGTTGTGTTTTGTTTGCAATAATTGGTACATTTCTGTTTCTAAGATTGTACTATTTTTTCATTTCAAAGATAGCATGTTGATACCCTTTTAAATAATTTGAAGTCTCTTCTTCTTGCTTGGTCAGACCAAACTCATCATGTTCTTCTTTAGTCAAGAAAATTCCTAACATTTCTCCAAGTCAATGGATAGATTCTTCGGGAATCTCAGGGTCATCTTCTTCATCAACCAAATTCCACTGAAAAGGAGGTCCCACTAGAGGATCAAGATGCTAATTCCTATTTTCTCTTAGTCTTTGTTGGTTTTGAGGTCTCTTGAATTGAGGGTTTCTAAATTGAGGGTCTTGTTGCACAGGAGGAGCAGAGGTGTTTCCAAGAGCTAACCTATCCATCAACTTCTCCATGATCCTCATCATTGAATCTATCTTATCTTCAGGAGTTGAAGAGGAAGGTTTTTCTTATTCTTTCACTTTAGCTTTTCCCGTTTTTGATTTTTTGGTAGCTACCATGTTTACTTCTACCTTTATTGCATCATTTTGCATATCAACAAGTGTAGCAGACTCTCTCTCTCTTACCAAAAGAGAAAAATCAGAATCAAATTCTTCAACATATCTCATTTGTGCTAAGGCTTTTGGAGGTTTCAAGTAAGCTGGGATTGATTTAAACACTTTGTTGAACCTCTTTGAGAATTTTGAATGGTTTCATCAGGTGCCCTTCTAAGATTTTTGTACTCAGTAAGTGCTTGAACTAGGTTGGTTCTATTTCCCCATTTCCTTAGAAAGCTATCTTCAAATTCTATCCAATTATGAAAGCTTCCTGTTGTGAGGGCTTTAAACCATTTTCTAACTTCACCAATAAAGGTCTATGAAAATAATCTAAGCTTCACATCCTCATCATCGACTTCCTCTCTGTCAGCAAAATCATTAAATTTTTCTACATGTTCTTTAGTTGTAATTTCTTCATCACGACTCCATGTTGGAATTCTTGCAGCATATTTGCTAGGAAGGTCATGCAAAATAGCAGGGAGTGCAAGTGTGGCATACCTAGCAGGTACAACCATGATTAAAGGAGGAAAAGTAGTTGCAGGGATAAAAGGGATAGAGGATGAAGAACTGATATGAGGAGGACTACTTGGTTTTTGAAAGCTAGTAGTAATAGCAGAAACAGAGGATGAGGAACTGATATGAAGAGGACTACTTGGGCTTTGCAAACTAGGGACAAATGTACTCCAATTTGGAATAGGTAAACTAGATTTAGATCTTAGTAAGAATTCAAAAGGATCAAGTTCTTTCAGTTTATCTAATGCTTCCACTTCTAACATTATCTCAGAGGTAACTACTTCCCAAAATTCCTCTTTATCTTCTTGTGATACTAAGGCTGAGGTATCAATTCCTCTCTTTTGCAAATCTAAGATAATACCAATGAGTTCGTCTTTGTTTTATGATCTAAACAACACCTCATGAATTTTATGATCAA
Organism: Pinus taeda; assembly: GCA_000404065.3. Taxonomy (NCBI): domain Eukaryota; kingdom Viridiplantae; phylum Streptophyta; class Pinopsida; order Pinales; family Pinaceae; genus Pinus; species Pinus taeda. The sequence continues at coordinate 100,430 of APFE030407012.1, read as the reverse complement.
CTATTTTGTCTTCAAGACTTCTTGAGAATTCAGAGAGAAAAGATTTTGATTAAGATGGAGTATTTGGTGTTTCGGTAAATCTTTATCTGCTTCTTAAACTAGTCTTTGGATTGTCCACAGGAGTAGGTGGATTTGGGTAAGGATTGCTTCGTGTATATTTCCCTCTCAAAGCCACCTTTAAAACTCTAAAATGTATGGAGTCACCAAGGTAGATTGCAGCCTCAAAAGTTTTTTGAGCTCCTGCTACCTTCAGAAGTTCAGCTTCTTGATTTTCGGGAATGAGTAATCTTCAAGCTCTCGACAGATGCACCAAAATGTTATCACAAAACCAAATGCAAATAGGCTATTGATCAATAAGACTTTGAGTAACTATTTCAAACCAAACTTTTGGCTAAGGCTTAGCCTCCTCAACCTGAGAGGGCTCTCTCACTGGGTTAAATATTTCAATTAAGAATTAGATGGCTAACTCTATGAAAAAACAAATGAAAAGGTATAAATGGTTGAACAAAATCAATAGAAATCCATTGGGCTTATGGAGTCAACATTTGCTTCAGTATCACAATAATATTAGCTTAACATGGAAGTTAGGGCATCAAGAGTTCAATATATCAGTAACACATAAGAACATGTAGGAAACACAGTCTACAAATGCGTGAAGGAAGTTAGAGCATTGTCAATGAGTTCTAAGTAACATACATTCATACCATTCCAAATGAGGAAATGATGACAATCATAAGACAATCAAGCATTGAACTCTCTTCTAAATCATGTGTAGTAAAGCCAAAACTCTGTATTACATCAAAACATAGTCTTCTACAATGAGACAATATGAGTGTTTTTCTCAAAAATTTCTAACCCTTGGTGCATTACATCTCTTGTCATATATAAAGTTCATTACAATATTGGATTCCTTCTTCCAGAATGAGGGGAATTCAAATTTCACTTGACTTGACACCTATTGGTCCTTAAACAAACTATTAATTACAACTAGTTGTTAACTAGCAGTCCTAGAGTCCTAATACAACTAGGAGTGTAACTCCTTATTATGCTGGCAAAAACCTTAACTAAAATTGTTCTTTGACAGTTGTCACTCTTCAACTTTTTCTTGAGTGATGACTTTTGCTAGCCTTTGATTCCTTGTCCTTTGACTGTTCCTAGAGATTAGGAAACTGCCCCTGTATTTCTGCTTTAGTCTCCAAGAAGGTTCTTCGAAGTCTACTAACCCTATTGTCTCCTTTAATCACATGTGATGCATTGAATTAATCCTCATATCCTTCTCATAGACTCGTGTTAAGACAAAAACCACTTAAATTCTTCCTGAAGCCCGACAAACTATCTGCACTATGAAATGATTTCTATTTTCATAGCGCATGGTTTGGAATTTCTATATGTTTCTCATCTCTTGAATTTGCCTATGCTTAAGGTTAAAAACTTCTAAAGTGGCCTTTTTGTGTCTCTATGGCAGCATACTTACATATTGGTCCCCCATTTCATTTCAAGATTGATCCACAAAACAAAACTGGCAGTTTCAACAGTTTTGTAGCGTGCTACGAAACTGTTGTGCATTATATATCACCTTTAGCAGTTTCGTACTGTGCTATTGAAAGAACCCACACTATCTTAGTTTGGAAACTGCCTCGCTTGAGCATTCCAAGAATTCTCGTGAATGTAATCCCTAAGCTTGCCAATTGTCTTCTTATGCATGAAGGAACATGAAAAATACTAAGACCAACTCACCTTACCTTACCCTTTTTGAAATTTTAAAAGAGCGCGTACAAGACTCCTAATGAATCTAATGATGAGAATGAATGGATGCATGTGATAAGCAAGGTTCATGGACTGACACATGGTGATGAAACATTAACGGATTTTGATGGATTAGACAACTAGACAAGATTTGGTATGAATCCCCGATTTCATAGTGCAATTAGTGCAAATTCTGGGTTTTTCGCTACAAAATCTCCTAACTACAAATCCCTGATTTCATAGTGCACACAGTGTATTTTCTGAGTTTTGCACTACAAAAACTCCTAGGTGATTTTGTAGCACATGTCAATTTTGAAATAGCCTTGACACATGACACCTTTGAATCAATGTGGGATTAATGATATGTAAAACAATATTTTTGACCTTATTTGATAATGGGAACAAAACTTCACTCTATGTTCTAGACTCCTTAAACAAAACAATAAAAATGACTTTGACCAAGACTAATCATACAACTTTGGAACCAAACCAGTTGTCCAATTTTTTTTTTTTTTTTTTTTTTTTTTTAAATAGTGATAACACCTTGATTTGTTGATGGAAGGATGAGGAAAAGGCCCCATGAGATCACTATGGATCAGATCTAGAGGAGAGGATGCTATGTGAGTATTGCCAATGTCAAACTTTTCTCTAGGATGTTTGTCAAGGACACACCCTTCACAAATGCCTTTGGAGAAACAGATATTTGGCAAGCCTTCCACCATCTCATGCTTGCTTAGTTGCTGCATATACTTGTAATCCAAGTGACCAAATCTCTCATGCCAAAGCCTACTACTATCATTAACATGTGTAAGAAAAAAGGATAATTCAGATTCAATAAATTCAGAAAATGTATATAATCTAGCTCCATTGTTTACCTCACTGGTTGCAAATTTGGAGCTGCTATGTAGGTCATATATGTTCACTGCATTTGGAGTGAGTTCCACTCTCTTTCCGATGCTGGAATGAGTGATATGATAAACTGAAACAAGGTTTACCGAACGTTTTGGAACATGAAGCACACCTTCAAATATTCTGTGTAAAAATTCCAATCTACCTTTTCCGGTGACCTCAATAGGTGAGTCATCTCCCATGAGGATGGGAGGTTCTTTGCATGCATCCAAAGAGGAATAGACTTCCTTTGCAACAGCCATATGATGTGATGCAATCTATAATCCATGCATCAGGGGAAGAGTTAATTGCAACTAAAGCATAAAAATTGTTACCTTTCCTGTGTGGTGGATCCTCAGTTTTCTTCTCGGCACCCTAAGGGATGTGGTCCCCAAGGTTGTGCTTTTGAAGGATTTCTATCATTTGTTCAATTTGTTTCTTCATGCAAGACGATTTGATATGGAATCCTCGGTCAGTAGGTGCATTTGTCTCCTTTCTTCCCTTTCTCATTTCTAGAGCCAGAGGAGTCATTGAAGGGCTTGGTGTACCCTTCCTTCTTTCGATGGGAATGGGCTTTTCCATTGTCTTTCTGTTGCTGACTTTTCTGATTTGAATCAAATCTGTGACAATTATTGTGGCTGTCATCATGCATAGCAAGTGCACGAGACTTTGGAGGTTTGATTTTCCCCATGCCAATGATTTGATATTGCTCAAAAGTGAGGGACTCTATGAACTCTTTCAGAGAATTCATAGTGTAGGATTTACCTATTGCAAGCCTTACTGAATTAAATATAGACACAAATATGGAGTATTCTAGTCCGAGCTTTGACATAATAGAGAGAACATGGTGACTCTCCTCCTTGTATTTGTCAATTCCACAACCCTTGAGTTGCAACAATAGATCATTATATTTGGTGAAGTCTTGAATTTTGTCATAGTTCTGTGGATCCAATGAAAGCAGCTCCACTTTGAGCATATGTCCTTTCATCTCAAGCTGCTTCCCATAGATTCCTTCAACCTTCTTCCAAATCTCATTGGGTGTACTATAGGCAGATAGAAGAAACTGCAACTCTAGGGTGATGGACATGCATATGGATTTGTGGGCCTCATCCATGCGGTTGAGGTACTTGGATTTTTCTATGGCTGAAGTGGGTTCCACTTCTACATCCATGGTAATATTGTACAACCCTTTCTAATGAACGTATCAAGCCATTTGGTCCTTCCATTCATGATAGTTGTACGGTGTTAGGATTGATGCTTTGGGAAACTCCATTTTTCTGTCAATATTCGATCTCCAAGATGTAATACCTGAAAAATAAAGTACGAGTGCACCTTTTATCTAGCAATCTGTGGGCTCTGATACCATGTAAATGTGTTAGAAAACCTGCACAGATGAATCTAGCTAGTAAAGGTTGAACACATAGCTTTGCAGAGAAAAAACACTAAAAGAAAATAGAAAGAACAAAAAGAATGATTGATTCAGAGAATATGTTACAATGCTCATGATATACCATTATTGGGTGAAGATCCCAAGGTAATGCCCCATACTGGTGATTAATGAGAGGACTCAACACCTACAGCAAGTTCCAGAGAGAACTAGCCAGTTGCGGAGTGAAAGGAGGAGCAAATCAGGGAGTAGATCATGCAAAAAGGATCTTGCATGTAGTCCCATAGCAAGTTCCAGAGAGAACTAGCCATTTTTTGAGTGAAAGGAGGAGAAATTAGGGAGTAAATAATGCAAAAAGGATCTTGCGTGTATTCCTATGCATGCATGTGCAGTCAAAGGTGCCAATCTGGTGAAGATTCCAATGTTGAAGCCTTGCATGTCAGTGAATGCTCTAACTAAGTGTCTGCATGTGCTAGTAATGAAGGTCCTAGGTGTATAGTACCTCCAACAATGGATGAGTCTAAGATGAGTGAAATGGTTGTTATAGCAAGGTTCATGTGAAAGGTTTGTCTAATGTTCAGCAGAGCAGTCGACACGGACGGGATAGCATTAACATCATATACAACACATTTCCATTAATAGATTATGCATTACAACAAATGAATCAATTCAGATGTAGAACACATGGTTAAAGAAACATGCATTACAAGTGTTAAAGATCAGTCTTACAACAAATACAATACATGTGTGAAAGCGTGTTGACCTATTGACAGATTTCTGAATTTAGTGAAAGTTCCAAGACACATTGTTACACCATACATCACTAACCCTGTCAGCAGGGCATTGGATCCTCAAAGAAAATATTACAGACTCTCTTGGATATGTGGGAGGAGCTAAGGTGAAAGAAGTCTTTTGATGTACAAATCATGGGGGTATTTATAGCCAAGGGTGAAACTAACCATTATGGTTGTTCGGCTACCTTCATGACCATTCAACTTCCATGAATTTTTAATTTACATGACTCTATGTTCAACAAGTGGGTCTCTTGGACTTCCACATTACATCACATTGATTGACAACAAGACCATAGTGGAGATGTGGGTGACATGACTCATGACTTGACATGACAATGCTGGTACATTTGTGTTGCTATTGGAGTGCATGACGAGCTATAGTGATGCTAAGTGATGGATGTCTTCATGGTGTATCATAGCTTCACCTTCGCATGGTGAAGTACATAGATTCTTTGATGCTGCTTGCAATTCTTGATGAAGCTCTAACATGTTTTTTCTTTCTTTCATGTTGGAAGGCTTGATAGGCTCACTTGTTCACAAAGGTAGATATTTGTCGCATTCGTTCACTTCGCATGCTTCATTCATTCATCAGTTGGTGAACCTTTCCATCTGCATGTGCTCCCTTCGTTCATCATGTTCATCATCTTGACATGCTTGTTAGTGTACATGAACCTACAGTCAGTCATGAAGAGATGCCATCAAATCCAAAACCTCCTAGTCTACCATGACACATGATGATTCAAATGCAGGTGACTCTAAGAGGTAGCAGGGTTATGATGTAGGATGACGGGTCTGGGCAACTGCTGATGAAAACTACACAAGAGTCACTAAGGGATGGAGACGAAAAATTTGAGTCGACAATGACTGTTTTCAAGGTCTCGATTGACTAGGAGGAAAAATTGTGCAAATTTTGGGAGGGATGGTCTGGGCTGTAGGAGGTCAAAACAAGCATGCTTTGTGCATTTTCCGAAACGAATAGTCACCAAGGGACGGAGAGCCATATTTGCACAATTTTCTAGAGGAACTGGCTAGGTTGCATGAAGGGTCCACAGGCAAGGATTGCACAGTTTTTTTGGCGAACTACCCAGGTGATTGGCAACTAGAACTGTGCAATTCCTAGAGGGAACTGTGAGTTGGCTATAGGGGTCACTAGCAGCCAAAATTGCATAATTCCTAGAGGGAACTACCAGTTGGCTACTAGGGTCACTGGCAGCTAGGCTTACATAATTCATAGAGAGAACTACCAGTTGGCTACTCAGGTCTCATAGCCAGACTTGGGAAATTCCTAGAAGGAACTTCCAGTCAGCTGTTGGGGTCACTGGCAGCAGAAACTGTGCAATTCCTGGAGGGAACAAGCAGTTTGCTTCTAAGAGCTGTTGGATGGGAAAACTGCACTAAGGCCAAAAGGTCGGCCTGCTGATCATCTCTATGCAATTTCTGAGCTGAGATGACTGATGGGTAGTGGGAGGCCTGCCTATGAGCATGACACAATTTCTGAGATGAACAGTTGGTCGACTATCTGAGTTGCTAGCTTGAGTGTTCCTTGAGTTGCTTGCAGGCAGTTTTGCTTGAAAGAACCAGCTTGGTGCTTCTGCACTATTCTTGTTGATAGTCAATTATGTCAAAAGCAGGGTGATGGTTTGGATGTCAGTGAAGGGTCTGGTCATCAGAAATTTAGAAAAAATGACTAAGTGTGTGAACAGTAGAAAGATTCATAAGTGATGATACGAACATACATTCGCATGACCTAATGACAAAACGACAGAACCATCCAGACACACATGTTCAACATGATTGACTGACAATGCAAGCAATAAGCATGACACTTGTGATTGATTGTTCATGACCAAGATGACACTTGTGTGACAATGAATGTGGCTCCATGTGTGAGTGCAATAGATGCTTTCATGGCGAACACAACAAACAAATACAAAGAAAAGACTTTGAGCATAACCAGAACATGGTCACAAGCATGACTTATACATCAGCATGCAGAGACTTGGATGCAGTGAACACGAAAGGTGAATATAAAGACTCACACAAGCTCAGGCAGTGAGCCCAAGTGTGTGTAATCATCAATAGACACTCTTTAGGGGAGGCTCTGAAATTGGTGTAGGCCAACATTTTGGAGGGTGGTTGTAGATGCTACAACACGCTAGTAAATAAAAAAGAAAGTAACTTTGTAATTTGTAAAATTCTAGCAAGATGCGAATGCAAGTTTAAATTTGAAGAGTTTAAGTGATCTTGTAAAACTTTTGACAGTTAATGAAAGACTTGAAGTTTTCCATTGAGTCCATCTAATGAGTTTCGATATCAGTTTTATTCTAGAGGCTTCGAGCACAGTCGCTGGAAGATCCACAACTTCTTTGTATTATGTTATTTACATTTTACTTTCAAGATTTGCATTGTTGTTCCTTCTACAAGTTGAGTTAGAGTAACTCTTATAGCTCAATTAATATCATTTTTATAATTTACAGAAAGTAAGTTTTGTATATGAATGATGTTTGCTTTTAGTATATGCTTTTTGCAATTACTTCTAGCCTTGCATGATTCCTTGTGATTATCAAGATTTGGGTAATTTCGTTTAATATGTGTGGATTTGATTATTTAGGTTAATTTCCTTTAGCAATAAAAGATTGGATTAAGATAATTTTTTGAAAGTATATTGCAGTAGATTTATCTTTCCTATTCCAAATCATAGAATAATTCTTGTTCTGCATGTTTAAGAGTTAATGAGTTGTTAATACATTGTTTATTTCTGCAAGGATTAGTTAATATTAATTACCCGCATCCCAATCTCTAATTGTTATTGCACAAACAATGCTTGCAACCTTGAAATAGAAAGATGAATCCTAGGTTGACATATTAATGTAGGATTAATATTGAATTATAAATTCCTCTTAGTGCACCAACATTTTGGCACCATTGTCGGGGAGGTTGTCAGGATAATAGTTAATTTGTATCTCTGAAGAGAATTAGGTATTGAAAATAGGAGGCAAGAACCTAGGTACACAATAAGAAAAAATCTTGTTCCTAGTGCCCATTCTTAGTAGATACATAGAGGTTCTGTAGGTATGAATGATTAGGAGAAGAAAGATACCAACAAATTAGAAATCAATATTGAAACCACAAAAGCCTAGGGATCGGTGATCCTTGGGAGACTGATCTTTATAGACGAAATCATTTAGAGAGCTGAATCTCAAGCATCAGTAGGACCCCAGAAAGTATCTAGAAAGGGATCTACTTTTGTCCCATCAAGCCGTAGAATCACTAATTGCATCATACATCAAGATCCATAGCGAAAGTGAAGGATCTGAACAAATCTCCCAAAATACAAATAATCTATACTGTAGTCCTTCACAAGAGGGAAAATTGTATAATTTGAAAGAAGGAGAGGGAGAAACCAGTGTAGTTGCTAAGGTAGATCCACAACCATCTGAATTGGGGTTTCCTATGATCCTGGATGAAAAAGAAGTACATAATATCCCAAATCTAAGTAATACAGTAAAGCCCCTTCAAATTTGAATACTCCATCCATCGAGAAAACACGCACTGACTAAGAAATACATAAATATTATTGGCATATCTTTGACCAAATAGTGAATCAACCACATTAAGGTCAGAACTTGATGTTGGAATACCCTAGTGTCAACCCAATAGCTAATGCCTCGAAGAAAGTTATTCCTTTACAAAATATCCCAACCTTTCACGGGATGACCTCAGAGGATCCAGAGGATTTTCTATTTGAGTTTGATGTCCTGTGTAGGGGATATGATTACACCACCAATCCTCAGAAATTGAATTTGTTCCCCTCCTCTTTAAAGGGAGCAACTTTGTGATGGTTTATGGGTTTGGGTGGAAGTACCATTAACTTTTGGGATGACATGAAAAATTATTTTGTCACCAAATACCAGGACTACTATAGGAATAGGGATCTAAAAGATGAAATCTTTAAAATGTATGTGAAGGATAATCAAACTTTAGAAGAATATGTCGAACACTTTCAATATAATTTGCAGAGATCCCCCCACTCCACATTACCAAAAGAAGTCTTGAAAGACATTTTAATAAAGGGAATGAGAGGAGAATTGGTAGAAAATTTAAATCTTATGGGGAAATCTAACATCTGTCAAGAATAATATGATGAAATTGTCCGATTGTGTATCAGGTGTTCAAAGGGCAGTACACACATCAGGCTAGGAGGCCAAGACTCCATGACTAGAGGAATCTGACCTCCCAATGGAGGTGTGATGAGAACAAATATTAGTAACCTCTTGGAAGATTTCAAGACAGAGATCTTGCTCATGCTAACTATGCATATAGATGTCTTACATGCCAAACAAAGACAAGCTGAGGTAGAACAAACTGTAGTCATATTTTGTCCATGATGCCAAAAGAAGCACAATGAAAGAGAATGTCCTTTGGACATGATTCAAACGTGATCTATATGCACCAAGGACCATGCAACGAATCAGTGTCAATAACTTCATGGATTAAACGAAGTGTTAAAATAAGTAGAAGAAGCAACAAAGCCATCATACTTAATCACTCAATGTTGACAATGGAAAGCATGACTGTCAGGTATGCCACAAGACCCATCTTTGTTCTTTCCTATGCAATATAATCAACAACAAAATCTTGGAAAAACATGGCAAGGTCAACCACCCTTCTCTACCTAGAAATCCCAACAATATTCCATGCCTCCCTGGCCAAACCACCACTTCCCGGGAGATGGCTGGCCAAATTCCCAATGCTCTTCCCCCTTCTGGCAAAATTTAGATAGTAATCCTTACCCTTCATAGTGGGTTGCTTCCACTTCACAAAAATTGAATTGGCCTCAAAACTAGCACCGTTCTATGGGGGTTAATAATCTACTCATGGGAAATGGGTCTCAACCTCAAACCACATTTCCAGGTCCATTTCAGAAGCCTCGGCCTTCAGTACACCCCCAATTGCCAGCTCAGCCAAATCTAAATCCTAATAACACACGAGTTCAATATGTACAGAACCTTGAGAATTTAGATAATGACACAGAATCAATAGAATGTAATGAGCTTTAGTTAAGGTCATGACACATTATTTCCGTACAAGAAAATAAAGAAACTAAAAAGGAAAATAAAACTCGCAAGAAATCCCTCGACTGTGATTTCCATGAAAATAAAACTCGGAGAAGACATAGTAGAGCAACATAATTCCGATAAAATTATAATTTCTTCTCCCCCCTTCCCTAAGAAACTAGCAATATCTAAACCTACTACATATCCTAATTTTAGTATCTTAATGGAATTGAAAAATTTGTGTATAAAGATTCCACTCCTCTAGGCCATACAAAACATCCCAATTTATGCAAAAACAATTAAGGAAATATGTGGGAATAAGCCTAGAAGGAAATTGAAAAATCCACCAATAGTACATGTAGCAAGAACTTTATCTGATATGCTTTTGGCTAAACAAGCATCGATTAAATATGAAGACCCAGGAAATCCTACCGTAACAGTTCAGATACAAGATTGCACCTTTCCAAACACACTAGTAGACCTTGGAGAAGCCATTAATATTCTGACTACTGAAACCTGCATTACATCTTTTGAACCCACCTTAATCCTATTAGAGCTTACTAATAGATTAGTAGTTATACCTGAAGGAACCTTACAGGATGTGACTGTTTCTCTCGATTCCTAGGAATATCTTGTGGACTTTCTAGTAATCAACCCAAGAAATAGGCTAGATGGACATCCTTTGATATTGGGTCGACCTTGGTTAGCAACACCAGATGCCTATATAGGATGTCATGCATGCAGCATGGCTATTACTCAAGGAAATGTTTTGAATAATCTTATTTTTTATCCGCCAGCTAAACCAAGTCTACCTATTGTAAATACTCAGTTTCACCCACCTAGATACTTGGAAGAAAACATACACTCTCCTCTCAGACTAGAAGAAGCTCTTGAATTTAATAATCATATGAAAGATGATGTGATTAAAAACTTCATTAATATATCAGTTTCTATGAATAATATGGCATGCCAAATATTAAAGGCCATTCTCAATAATGAAGCACAGTGAGATCCCTCAAGGGATGGAGACGATCAACATATACTCACGACTGTTGTTTGTAACAGTAGGCTAATTGAGATTGAACCAGGTAAAATGCTTAACATTAACAGTAACTTGGACAGTCATCAACAACAAAGGCTTATCCATGTGCTTCAGAAATATAAAAAATATTTTTCCTAGGAATACTTAGGCATGAAGGGTATAGATCCTTGTAGGGGTACCCATCATATCCATATTGAGAAGGAGGATCACACCATTCAGCAGCCCCAGAGAAGTTTTAATCCTCACCTCAGAGAAATTGTGAAAGAGTAACTGAAAAAAGCCACCCATAACGACCATTTCCCTCTTTCTTTTATTGATCAAGTTTCCAACACCTTAGTAGGGAAACAATTTTTTTTCCTTTCTTGATGGCTTCAGTGGCTATAACCAAATTTAGATCACCCCTGAAGACCAAGATAAAACTATTTTTACCTTCCCTTAGGGTAAATTTACATATAGAGTTTTACCCTTTGGTTTATGCAATGCCCCAGCTACATTTTAGAGAGAATTATTTAGCATTTTTCCGATATTATTAACGAAGGACTTGGAATTTATATGGATTATTTCACCCCCTATGGAAGTGATTTTGAGGAGGGCTTGCAAAATCTAGAAAAGGTACTTGAACAACACATTGCCACTAGGTTATCCTTAAGCAATATAAAATGTAACATGATGATGGCCGAAGGTCTGGTTTTGTGCGGCAGGAATACAAGTAGATCCAACAAAAATGAAGATAATTCTTTCACTACCCACACCCCACACCTAGATCTAGGTATGTAGTTTCATTGGATATGCTGGGTACTACCACAGATTTATTGAGAAAAATTCAAAAATAGTTGCAGCTTTGTATGTCTTAACTAGTAATGTTGAATTTCATTTGTCTAACAAATGTGACATTTCCTTCTTCAATCTGAAGAAGATGATTTCAATCACACCAGTATTATGAGGACCAAATTAGGAGTTACCTTTCCATATCTCTATATATGCCTCAGACACATCTATAGGCACTGTACTTGGACAAGACGAGGACAGCAAGACCTGCACTATCTATTATATTAGCAAAAAATTACATAGTAAGAGAAAAAGAATTTTTAGCTGTTATACATGCTATCAATAAATTTAGATATTATGTAACAGGCTATGTAGTCTTTCTATATACTGACCTCTCTACTATTAGGTACTTAGCCAAAAAACAAATCACTAATGGGCGAATGACTCGATGGTTGGTGTTACTGCACAAGTTCGATATCACCATAAAGGACTAGCCAGGAATACAAAATATTGTTGCAGACTCCTTGTTTCAGGTACCTAATACAAATGATCCACTATCGATAGGTGATCAGTTTCTAGATGAGCACCCATTCATTGTAACGAATAAAGCACCTTGATATGTGGATGTAGCGAATTATCTAGTAGTCGGGAACCAACACATCTGACACCCAAGGAAAGGAAGTTGATCATCCAACGCAGTGCCTGATTTTGATGGATTGGTGGGTATCTTTTCCACACTGGATCTGATTTACAGATTCGAAGGTGTATTCACGAAGATGAGGTCTATGAAATCCTGAAATCCTATAACGACAAGCCTTGTGGCAGACATTTTGCAAACTGCACGATCGGGCATAAAATCCTTCAGATGTGCTATTACCGGCCCACCATATTAAAATATCCCAAGAAATATGTTCACGCTTGTGACAGCTACTAGAGGATGGATCCTTCTGACCAGGCTAATGAAATGCCATTGCAGCCGCAGCTGGTGGTGGAACCCTTTGAAATATGGTTTCTTGACTTTTTTGGGCCATTTAATCCGCCATCGAATCAAAAGGTATATATACTAGTCGCCACAAAATATGTGACTAAATAGGTTGAAACAATAGCCTTGCCACGGGCCAGAGAAGAAAGAGTGGTTAATTTCCTTTCTAAACTATTCATATGATATGGCTTACGAAGGGAGATAATAACTGACGGGGGATCACAGTTTACAGGACATAAAATTTTGGCCACCCTGTGAAATCATCATGTCAAACATCGAGTTACATCTCTATATCACCAACAAGAAAATGCGAAGGTAGAGAGAACCAACAAAATCCTAGAAGCAGTCTTGACTAAGACAGTCTCAAGAAATTGACAGAACTAGGGCGCTAAAATTCTAGAAGCCTTGTGGACCTATCGCACAACATGGTGCAATACTACTGGATACTCCCCTTACCAACTTGTTTTTGGAAAATAACCAATCTTCTCAATAGAGATTTTGATAAAGACTCTTAGGACAACCCAGGAGGTTGGAATGGATCTTATGGAAGCCTAAACACAACGACTTCAACAATTAAAATGAGCTAGATGAAGCATGCTTACTTTCCCTGAAACGTACAACAAATATTCAACAACAGAGGGACAAGTGGCATGATAGGCTTATTAAAAATAAATCATTTCAGAAAGGTGATTGGGCATTCCTCTATGACTCCATATTTGATGAATTCTTAATGAAACTACAGATAAGGTATCTCATCCCTTATGAGATTCAAGAAGTGCATAATAATGGCACCATAACTTTAATCACCATTGACGGATATGGTGCTCCCTTTCTAGTGAATGGACATTGGTTGTGACTTTATCACCATCCACTCAGAAAGGAATCTTTGTTGTGACTTTATCACCATCCACTTAGAAAGGAATCCTTCTATCAACAGGTAATTAATGATCCTACTCTCCAAATCGTAGCTGTAGGGGATGGTAACCAAACAACTTTGTTTCCATGAAAAAATTGTTTTCTTTACATATTGTAAATAATGTACATATTTTCTTTGAAAATGGATGGGAATTTTTTTCTTATTTTTTTTATTTAGTACGCCAGAATTTTGATAAAAACATTGTTTATAATCGAGTTTTTTTTCCTTAAAACATAGTTGTTGTTCCCTTCTCAAAGAAATAGTTGTTGTTCCCTTCTCAAACAAGCAATTTTTAGCCCCCTTTCGAATATACAGTTGTTGTTCCCTTCTCAAACAAGCAGTTGTTGTTCCCTTTTCGATATACAGTTGACGTTCCTGTCTCAAAGAAACAGTTGTTGTTCCCTTTTTGAATATACAGTCGTTGTTCCCATCTCAAAGAAAAAAAATTTGTTCCCTTTTCGGATATACAGTTGTTGTTCCCTTCCCAAATAAATAATTGTTGTTCCCTTCTCAAAGAAACAGTCTTTGTTCCCTTTTCGAATACATAGTTGTTGTTCCCTTCCTGAAGAAACAATTGTTGTCCCCTTCTCAAAGAAACAATTGTTGTTCCCTTATAAAAGAAGCAGTTGGTGTTCCATTCTCAAAGAAACATTTGATGTTCCCTTCTTGAAGAAATATTTGTTGTTCCCTTTTCCAAAGAGCAGTTTTTGTCCCCTCTGTGAATGAAACATTTGATGTTCCCTTTGACGAAAAAAACAATTGTTGACCCATCACCACGAACAATTGTTGTTCTCATTACTATGATTCCTTGTTGGGTATTTCTTTTGGTTATGAGTTCAACCTAAATCCTTAAAAGAGGTAATATTTTGATCATCATGATTCTTATCCTTTTTGGTGAATATTTTTTTTTTTAAATATGGCATGCTCTATCTATGAATGTCCTTAATTATGTCTATTTTTCAGATACATGATAAACGGTTCATGATTTATCCACGCCATACTAGTTTTTATTTTATTACACATTCAAATGGTCATTTCCTCAATAAATACGATGAAGAATCCAAGGAATATTTATTCTTTCCATTTTTTTTACTTCTTACACCATCCCTCACTCTTAAGGAGTTGATGAGCCTACCTTAACTTCTAAAAAAAAGAATAGGAAGAAACACAACAACAAAAAATAAATTAAGCTAAAAAGGGATAGGGCGTCTCATCATGAGCCAGCCTACCACACCAGTGCAATGGCCTTATCACACTAAAATGTCAAGGATAGGAGGTCCCATTACGAGCCGGCCTGTTCACTATGTTATGATCCGATAAGTGGCATTATTACTATCTAATCATCACACCAAAACAATGTCCCTTTAAAAAAAAAGGAAATCATTTTCTATGTTAGGGATACTAGCTCATTTTTGGGTTAAGAGGAAACCCTATCAAGGCTATGGATGTCTGCTAGCAACAGTGGCTCTACCTATGGCATTGAAGTTTACTTTGAGGTTGCCAAATTCTTACTATGTCCTTAATTATTCTTTATTAAATAAAAAGGGAGAAACACTTTTGATTAGTGGTTATATCCATAATAACTAGTATAGGTGGCATACTTATAATACATGAACCAAGTTAGTACTATCTAATTATTCGATGTCAGCAGTAATAAATTTAACAAATTGCTTCGTCAGATTTTTGTCACACATACTTGAAAAAGGAAAATCTATTTCCATGATGTATATTTTGTATGCTTTAATTCTCATGAGCCTCTCCGAATAATCGGGTGGTTGTGCATTAATTTCATTTAATTCTCCCTATATGACTTCTCTAACCACTTTTTGCTGGATTAATGATGTCGTGCATGTCTGGTCCCTTCCACATGCAATAGAGGTCATGGTTGCCCTTTTTCTCATTAAAGGGGGACGATCATATATTATGATCATGTGAAGGTGCACATTTAACAAACAACTGTCATACTTGTCCATATGATAGGATATTATTACTAAGAATGTGTATTTAGTCTTCTTTTATACTCTTGCATGTATTTTATGTTGTTGTTTTATGAAGATTGTGGGATTCAATAGTGCATGTAAATTTGCATACTTTTCTCATGAAATATCATGTATGGGTGGCATGTCTATTCGCAGTTAGCCTACACTACTATAAATCACCATGCAAGCCTGAGATATTTTACAACATGTAGGATGGGCACAATATCTCGCTCGGCTGCAGAGGTTTATTGACAATATCTCTCTAGAATTCTTGTAGAACCTATAGAATGAGAGAACAATTGTCAAAGGCATGATCATAGTAGTAACTGAAACCATTTTGGCAGAGGTAACAAGCCTCCCTATAGAAGGTATAAACTGGGTATAAAAGCACATGACACTTCATGAAGTTGTAGAATTGTTCAAAGATTCTGGTGAGGAATTAGTGCGGAAAAGTAAATGTATCTATCCTACATCTCTCAGCGATCCATGGCATGAATTGGCAACGTTTATACATAAATATATCACATGTGACGGTTGACATGATGTGGTAAGACCTCGGTACCTCAAATTGTTAGCTGCATTAAAACAAAAAAATACTAATTAATTTGCCAATTTTCTTGAACTTGTTATTACATGAAGTTGCTAGTAGAGTGAGGAAGTCTAAGAACCCACATGCTACAGTTAGTCATCATGGTCTAATTAAATTAGTGGTCATCAAGGAATTCACTCAGTTACAATTAAACTGGGACAATTTACAAGCTCTGATGCACTACCCCTGGAAGTAATTCCTAAAAATTCTCAGCTTGAGGAAGAACATCAAACTATGGAAGTACAAGCCCCAAAAAGGGGACGAGAAAGGAAATGCCCTATCTTGATAGCTATTCTTGTTAAATAAAGACAAACTGAGTGAACATTCCAGTCGAGAAGCACTGGTTTAGCCATAGATGAGGTGGGACCACCTTATGGATCCCTTAATAACCAACGAGTTGATTTTTCCTAGGAATATGAAGAAGAGGTGGCTCAAGTCCTGGAAATTTTGGGAACTCTCTTTGAGGAGGTGGTCCATTTAGATAATATACAATAATGAGTCCATACTCCTTTTCCCTCTATTTCTCCTCATAGTTCTTACCACACAGAAACATTACCCCCTTCCGGGAATGACGGAGACGCACAGGAATTAGAAGGGAAAACCTTTTCTAGAGCTGAAACCCAGGAGTCTGATGGCAATTCAAAAATCACCACCTTACTCGAACGAAACCTCGACAATGTTGAGAAGCCTGAACACAATTCAAGAAATATGGCTTTAATTGAACCAAACTCTAACAATGTTGACAAGTCAATGGCTAAATCAAGAGACATAGTCTTACTCAAACATGGTCTTGACGATTTTGAAACTCCTTTTATTTTTGCGAATGTTATTGTTAGCCCTTCTTCCCCAGCAAAGAAACCTACTCTAAGAATAAAGAGGCAAGATGATCATAGGTTGGAATTGATGGATAAAGAAAATAAGAAGTTGAAAATAAAAATTAAGCAGCTTAGAAAATGACTAAGAGACTATAGGAAAATTCATAGGAAAGAAATGGAGTCAAAATTAATAGGAACCCAGAGTGGGAATTCTCTTAATTCCACTGCGATACAAATGGAAAACATCAGTACCTATCCAGGAGGGACTCAAATAGAGGATGTCTATACTAGTTCTGTAGAAACTCAAACAAATTTTTGTTCTTATGTGGAACTGATAGGGACAACCACTCAGACAGATCTTCAAACAGATCTTTGTGTCCCTATGTCAATAGGAGAAGAAGTTGTTCAAACAAACCTTTGTGTTCTTATGGTAACAATGGAAATAGCCACCCAAATAGATTTAATATTAATTATTAGTAAGACTAATTACACTGAGGACATACCTCCTTATACCCCTTTGATAGTAGAGGCCATCATTAGAAATATAGTGACAAAACTAGCAGAATTGCAACAAGTTCTACAACAGCACCAAAAAGAGGTCGTACCTTTAAAGAAATACCAGGAATTACTAAAGAAATTTAATGACTTGACTGCAACAAAGGATGAGATTTATGCCAGTATCAGAGTAGAACAAAATAAAGTAGAGGAAGTGCAAGGACAATATCAAAAGACTTTGGAACAAATCATTTTATTTGTTTTGTTCATGCAAATGCACTAGCCTGTAGGTAACCTGCTATGAACTATACACTTTTTCTTCTTGAACGATATTTACTGTTAAAATTTAAGGCTATTAGAGCTAGGTGGCATTTTGAGCTTAGTTCTAATCCTAATTTTATTAAATGCTGTCAAAAGCAGACTAAGGATGTAAAACGTTTTCTATGTGAATTATATTTTCACAACATTTTCTTGGAATGTGACAGGGATGCCAATCCTAGCCCCTTCCTTGAGGATGTCCAGTTCTAGGATTTCCTCTCCTTTGATAAAAAACAATTCAAATGGGCTAAGTCTCCTGATATTTTCGAGAGGAGAGAGAGTGGATTGGATCTTTGGGTAAGAGATGAACCTACAATGCCCCTACAGGTTTGGGTACAACATAAAAGGTTTATGGAAAAGGAAGGAGTTTTGTCTACCTTGGGTCCCATCCACATAGTCGTTATCAAGTCAGGTTTGGAATATTTTGAAGACATTAGAGAAGATGCTCTCCTAGATGCAAAGCAAAGATGGAAAACCTCTCCCAACAGTGTCAGAAACCGAGAACCTTTTGTTTACAGGAAATTTAAGGCAGCTACAACTAGACTCTCCTATTATGGTAACATTGTCCACAGTGAGGGTCCTACTTGGATTGGATTTCATTAAAGAATCCCCATCATTTTCTATCCTCCTGATGGATATTATTGTAATTATGAGCTATCATAATATCAGGATGGTCGATCCTTTGTAGTACTATTATACAACAAATTAAACTAATGTATAGTGGGTCAATACCACCAATAGTTGAAAGTGAAGCTTTCCTTTGTGCTGGACATGTTTGTAATACTTCAAACGCCAACATAGCTGACGGCGCTTGCGCTAAGTCTTCTACAATGCTGTAGTTTTGGGCGGCACCTGTAAATGTATTATGCCTTGTGCGTCGAAGTGCCCCTTTTCGGGGGCAAATCATAAGGTTAGCAACCAACCTTTCGATATGAAAATTGTTAGGCGACGATGGGTTTTGACTTGAGGAAGGTTCCTCTACATGAGTGACAGGAGCTCCATAAGATTTGGCTCTTGTTTGTAGATCTAGCATTTCAGTGGTGTAAATGGTAGGGGGTCCTTCACCAGCTGAATCATGTTACGAACCACTATTGCCCCATTGTGAGCATAGGGGTTGGTTTTCAATAAGGTGTTGTTGCTGTTGAGTAGGGAAAGGATTATTCAGGACAATGGGGGTCCTACTAATGTTGTTTTTAGCAATGAAATATGTGCATTCCTAAAGACATGAACATAGATATGTCATGCGGTATTGAGCATAGATTTTGCAAGGGAATCTGGTGGGTTTATCCTTTCGATCATTAGGACGTGCAATAACTTTTTGCTTTGGGTTTTGCTACTTTGTTGACTGCTCCTCAGAAGGAGCGGTCTTTTTCTTATTCTTCTTGTTCTTAGCATTGGGTTTTGCATAGACTACATATCGCAGTGGTAGGAAGAGAAGTAAATTTGGTGGAGGGGTCCACTGACATCTAGGCAATGTGACCGTTGAGTTATTTTATAGCAGCCCCAGAGGTTGTGTCAATAATCCCATTGGCGTGTGCTCCAGGGTGCTGAGTAGCAGAAACATTGGGGTTGCGAGGGGCATTGGGGATTATGTTGTAAAGAGTGCAAGATACGGGAATGTATCAGATCTAAGTGTTGGGCATGATGTATGGATTCGTCTTTTATGACCGCACCACCTAAGACAACATCCTTAGTGATTTGGGAGAGTAGGGACTTGTAGAATCAATATACTAATAGATAGTCTGGGAGGGGAGCTTTGACTAACCTTTGCCTACGTCTCCATTCATTTATATGATCAGAGATGTGGGTGGTGCTATATTGACATAATGAAGTGAGGAGTTTGTGTCGATCATCTTCCAAATTCATCACATTGGTTTTCTTTAGATCGATTCTTCAAACTAGCAATGAATGAAGTGAGGAGTTCTGTCCCAGTATCATAGTAGATGGGTAGCTAGAAGTGCTTTAAGAATTCCATCGCTAGAGCGTCAAAGGTATTGACTGACACGAGTGTTAAATCGATGTACCACTTGGTTGTGTTGCAAGTAAGGGTGTGGGGAAAAAGACATAACCAGATACTATCATCTGCCATGGAGTTAGAAACACACCAAAGATGATAGGTGGTGATATGGGTAGCCAGATCCTCCCCTTGTTTCCCTTCGAACTTGGGGATGTCTGTTGGTATTTTATGCGGGATTAGCGGCCACAGTGAGTTATGATAGATGGGTTCATTTGTAAGTTTGTACATGTCTGGGATATCCAACGTTGCCAAGAAAGACAGAGTGTGTGATGCCCCCGACTCGGACCAAGGCGATGACATATGACTAGAGGATCCTTGCGGTCCTCCCATCATTTGAGTCCTAATATTAGACATAGGTTGCGTGGTATAGTAGTTGCCTTGGGGTATGGCATTGGAATTTTGATTTCCATGGGGATTGTGATGTTGGGGTATATAATTGCCCCCAGGATAAGTAGTGCCCCCTTCACTCATTTGAGGTTGTGAGTAGGGTGCCCCCGTGGATTGGTTGGGACCCCCTTGGGGATTCCCGCGTACCATAGAACTAACCATATGTCCTTGAATGACATAAGGAGTACTAATGTCAATCAGTCACTGACCATGCATCCATGAAAATGGAGGGGAAACTGTTACATTCCCGACTGGTATATGCGTATTGGGAGTGCCCCTAGATACTTGAATTTTGGGGTTAGAATGATACAATGGAGGCCAACCATATTGTTGGTTGAATGGACTCACGTTAACCATGATATATTGAGCATTATAAGGAGCATTTTATGTAGCACTTGTCAAAGGTATAGAGTTTGACACTAAAGAGGTGGAACCTGACATAGGCTAGGTTCCACTTGTGGAGGGTGTCATGTGAGGGTTTGTACCTGGGACAAATGGGATAGCAGGGTTCACCATCAATGGTGTGGTAGTGACTGTCGACAGGGGAAGTGGTGGGGGACAAAAGGTGTCCAAAAAGTTCCACGACCCATTAATTGTCAACAGGATGGATGGAAATGTTCCAAGTGAAGACAAAGGGGGCACAGGTACAACGTGAACCAAGAGTGGGTTCAACGGATTTGTGATTGGAGGGTTATAGGGAGGAAGAAATCATGCAGTAAAGAAATCCTCTAGTAAGCTTGAATCATCAATTTTCCAAACAGATTCTATGTGAGATCTCAGAGACTGATTTCCCAAAGATGGGGAATCTGGTTCACTGGAGCTCAATGAATCTTCCACAATGAGTGGAGGAAGTCCTAACAATCACCTAGATTGACGATGAGGGCCAGATGTAGCCACGGTGACCGATAATTTTTATCAATAAATTTTATCATGATATTTATTAAAGTCTCAATGATAACACTCGAGCGCCTAAAAAAATAAAAAATACACTAAGTGAATCAATTAGTAAACAGAGTGAAATGACCCTGTCTGATAACCATTGATCACTAGAGATGAAACCCAGTATCACAATGAATAACAGAGAGGGTTGGCCAAATGTACTATTATGGTTACTCTAGAGCTTCGCCCAAACCTCAAATTGAGGGGCCAAGTACTCTCATGAAGACGACCACCCTCGCAAAAACTGAAGACAGAGTAGGTCCGTCTGTGTTAGGTACCAGGGAAGCCTGCCCTAGTCACCTTGTGTAAGCCTCTAAAAGTATGGCCACTAAGGATACCTCAAATCATAGACACTACTAGGGGGAACATAGTCACAGACAGTACACTATGTGGGCATGATACATGAGTCCCCAACTCAACTCCGAAATCCCTGAAGGGATCCCCAATACACAGAATACCCAAAGGTGTTTTAAGTGAAGGTGAGCTACCTTCACTTACAGTCCAATGCTATCTCGTATTTAGCTCCACTTTGACTGGAGTGGTCCTGGTAGTATGAGTGCAAAAGGAATTTTCTCTCTTTTAATGACACTAGTTTTGGTTTCTGATCTTTGGCAATTTACTCACACTGCCTATCCCACGATCCTAGCCTGAACTAATGTTTGTTTTCTCTATAAAGAGTTATTGATTGATTTTAGGTAGATTGTGTTTGTACTTTTTTAGTGTCTTCTGTAGGGGTGTTGACATATGATATTTGGTGGGACTCTGACTCAAAATCATGCAAAATTCAATGCTTGAAAATATTCAATTCGATGAAATAATTTGTATTCTACAAGTGATATTATTTCATACATTCATATTTGTTCCATGCATCCTAGTCATTATAACACTAGCATAACTGACAACAATTTTTCAATGCTTTCTAACAACTATCTGCAACCAAATAAAGCAGATTTTAACCAGTTAAGTAGAAGAATGAATAAAAAAATGTTGATTTTTCCTTTATAAAAACTTTTAAGAAAGAAAAATAAACTATTTCCTAAAAAAATATTCTTTTAGGACACAAATATTGCTAACAAAATATAGTTGCATATCCTTTTTCAGTCCATGAGCAGGTTTGGCATCCCTTTGACTTTATAGACACAACTGCATGTCAAAATTTGGGTGACTAACACTCTGTGCCAGAGGCCACAAAGAGTTCTTGGTCCTACTAATGCACTGTTTGTGCAAACAGATAGCTTTATAAAGCTGTGTTTACTCTGCTAACCTGTGTTAGTGTGGGAAAAGAGTTCAAACTAGGGCTTTGGCGATCAAAACCAGGGTTGAATATATCAGGGAATAATGCAGCAAGGTCTTGATGGGCTAGAGAAGGAATGCAAAAGTATAGGAAGGTCTTGGGGAAGGAAACTAGGAACTGTCCAGGTGAACTAGGAACTAATGTATAGTCCCCAATGAAGTTGCCAATTCTACTATAGGATAAAATGCATGGTGTATGGAGAATGGAGATACCCTCAAGGGTCTTCCCAGGACCCTTGGCAGACTGTAAGATTATTTGCAGTTTTCATAAAGTTACATGCATTTCTATAAAAAATAACTAACTATCAAAGCAACACAGATTCATTACCTCAAGCCTCCATGTAGATTTGTTGGAGAGCACAATGCAGCTAGGTGGAAATCCCCTGAGATGGCTCCAGATCAAGTCCTACACATAGAAGAGACAATCATAATCATAGCATACAACCTTGATAACTAATACATGAATATATAAAAGACATCTAGTTACACATAACTAAGCTACTCATGCTAAAATTTATTGGACAAACAACTAAATGAATGATAGAAACAACACCACGGAGTAGACAATACAACTACAGTTCTATATTAATGTCGGAAGAGTGATTACAACCATCTGTTGCATCAACCTTCCCTTACCCCTCCAGCTCCTCTCTCTCTCTCCCTTCTTACCAACTTCTTATGTGTAGATTTGAGACTATGCTAGACAATCAAGTAAGTTATCCTTTCAAATGATATGACCTCTATCACAATAGCCCTAGCTCTTCTTATGTAGAAATTGAGTTAGGGTTGCCAAGTTCCTCCATGAGTCTCTTAAGGTAAAAGAAATGATGTTTCCATGCTTTTGAGCTCTTTCCCATTTTCCTCCTTCATTAGGATTAGAAATCCCACAAATAGGTCGAACTTTAGATGTTTCCTTGCTTTTCTGAGTAGATTTAGGAGGGAATATAGAGATATTTATGAGTCAATTCACTCCTTTGGCCTCTAGATTCTCATTAGGATCCACTAACGTTGTCCCCGAACCAACAAGTAGAGTTAGTAGGGTCACTAACGCTCCCTTAGGCCTACAAAGAAGCTTTATAAAGCATGTTGTCAGTGTATAGACATCGTTAGTGTGGAAACAAGGCCTATGATTTTGGTTATTACTTCAGCCATCATGTCTTTCTCCTCTAAGCTGATGAGGAGGTCATTTTGCTGTATAGAAAGTACTTAAAAACAAAAATGGCTTTCAAGTATACAAAGAAGAGACATATCATGAATATTCCCTAACCCAGTTGCATCTGAATTTTCTTATTACATGAGTACATGCAAAAAGGTAAGCTTGGGGAGTATGTTAGGTCATGGAAAGGGTAATTTTTTCCTCCTTATTTACTTAATTAATCATATGCTTTTCTTGAATATTCCTCTCGTCTTTTGAACATTCCCAAAGAAAGACCGTGAAAAGTAAATAAAAAGAAGTATGAACAAATTACATGCTTTTGCTATTAAAATCCTAAATTTTTTCTTTTTTATGCTCAGGACAACTGGATTGGATAATTGATGTTCTTTCGATAGAACAACCATGTGAAGAAAGTAATATGTTGTTGTTACAATTGTGTGGATCATACTAAAGACAAAAGGAAAAATGAAAAGTTGATGTGGAAATCCGATTGTTCAATCGAGCAATCCTGAGGATCTTCTGATCCTCATGATAATCTCTGATTTTTCTAGCATTTCATAGAATATATAATGCTAGTAAATAAAAAAGAAAGTAAATTTTTAATTTGTAAAATTCCATCAAGACTGTGAATGCAGATTGAACTTTGAAGAGTTTAATTTTTTTTTTAATTCTTTTGATAGTTAATGAAAGACTTGAAGTTTTCCATTAAATCCATGTATTCAGTTTCAATAGAAGTTTTCTTATAGAGGCTTCAGGCCTGGTCATTGGAAGATCCACTGCTCCTTTGTATAATGTTATTTACGTTTTACTGTCAAGATTTACATTGTTTTTCCTTCTACAAGTTGATTTAGATTAACTCTTATAGCTCGGTTAATATCATTTTTATAATTTATAGAAAGTAAGTGTTGTGTATGAATGATGTTTCCTTTGAGTATACAACTTTCACAATTCCTTCTAGCCTTGAATGATTCCTTGTGATTAGCAGGATTTGGGTAATTTTCTTTACTAGGTGTGGATTTCATTATTCAGGTTGATTTCCTTTGGCATTAAAATATTGGATTAAGATATTTGTTTGAAAGTATCAAGCAATGGATTATCTTTCCAATTCTGAATCATAGAATAATTCATGTTCTACATCTTTAAGATTTAATGAGTTGTTAATAAATTGTATATTTCTGCAACGATTAGTTAAAGTTAATTACCTACATCCCAATATCCGATTATTATCGCAGATACAAAGCCTGAAACCTTGAAATATAAAGATGAATCCTAGGTTTACATATTAATGTAGGATTAAGATTGATTTGTAAAGTCATCTTAGTGCACCAACACCAGTCCATGAAAACAAAGATCGGCGCAGTTACCATCTTCTCCTTCAGTATATATAGACTCTTCTAACATTATTCATCCCAGTTAAAAGTGACATATCTATTCAATAACTTCTCCATTGGTGTAGTTATCTGCGCATATGCCTTTATAAAAATTCTATAATAGTCGATGTGTCCAAGTGTCATGCAAAATTGTCTCACTGTTTTCGGTGTTGGAAAGTTCACAATGTCTTCTATCTTCGCAAGATCCACCAACAAGCCCTGTTTGCACATAATATGCCCTAATAATATGCCACAAGGCACACAAAATATACACTTCTTCAAGTTTAGTGAAATTTGATGTTCCCTACATGTATGCAATCATCAAAGTAAACTTCCAATAATTTGTGTATGTACTCCTCAAATATTGCGACTACAACTCTACAAAATATGATAAGCGCATTATAGAAGCCAAAAGGCATCACCATGTACTAAAATGAGCCCCAATATATTGAAAAAATTGTCTTATGTCTATTTTCAGGCACAATTTTGATCTGATGGTAGCCCGAAAATACATCTATGATAGAACAGGCCTCGTGTCCTCCTACATTTTCCAATACTTCATCTATAAATGGTGTAGGGAAGGGGTCATGCACACATGCATCATTTAGTTTCCTCAAGTCAACACAAATTTTGATCTCTCCTTTAGTATTCTTTTCCTAAACTATCATGAGACTTACCCATTCAGACTCTTCGATAGGCTTGATGATCCATACAGATAACATTTTTTCTAATTCTTCCTGCATCTTTTCCTTGTATTTTGGATTCCACTTATAGGGTCTTTGGTTCACAGGATTTTTGTCAGGTTTTAGAAGGATCCTCATAACTCCTAGGTCCCTTAATATGCCCTTCATTTCCAAAATTTTCATAGGGAATAGCACCTAGTATTCATGTAACAACACTGTGATTTTACTAATTGTATCTACATCCTAGTATCCAATCGGCACAAACTTAGATTCTTCCTCTATCCCAATATTCACTTTCTGTGTTTTTACTGATTGTATTATATCTGGTATTTTTGGTTCTAGTCCAACAACTTTGCGATGTCCTTCCGATTCTATAATATCAATTTGGGAGGATCTTGATCTTCTTCGGCAGTGATATTATAACATTCCAATGCATTTTGTAACTTCGCAACCCAATCATGCTGCCAAGTTAATGGAACTTCATTCTCAAAAATATTTGCTCTGATTACCTAAAGAGTCGAGTCTACACATGGGCAATCATCTTCAAAAATGAATGTTAGTATGAATCCTTCAACCAAATCTATTTAGTTCATAGTTCCATGTCGTAGTTTTGTTTCAAGATACCAATTCAAAGGAATCATTTCTAGTGTGTGGATAAACCCATATACCCACTCTTGTTCTGGAATTTATTTCCAAATTGAAGTGTAGCGATGAATATGCTCCTGGGGATGGACCTTACCATCATACTTTACCTATATTTATGTGTTCATTGAGCCAAACCTGATCCACATTAATATTCAACACTAGTGCCAATCTGCTATATTTCTTTTATGAGCACCCCACCATCTAGCAGGTGTAGCCCTCAGGGCTACATCCAAATCTTACAACCTCTATTCTTCTAGTATTTCTCTTTTGTATTCATTAATAAACAACCTTACATCTCCGATTCCATCATAATAAGGAAGAGAAAATACCTCGCAATTTATGAAACAAAGTGGTTTTACGGTAGATACTTCATATAACCTGTTCTGCCAATTTCCCAGTTCTTCCTCAAAATCTGAAGTACAAGAATTGTTATGTTCCTAGCCTAATTTTCCATCTATAGTGGGACTAATCCAATCTTCCCCCTTATCTTTTATCTAAAAATTGTTTTTGACATCTGAGTCATATTACTCATCCCGAATAGGCTTTTTATAGCGCACTCCTTCATAGTGGTCTAGAGAGACAATGACCCTCATATCATCTTTTTTGAGCACCATTTGTCTCTTCTTCAAATTTATTATTGCCAAATTATCGAAAACCCAATCCAATCCAAGAAACATCGGATAGGGGTTGCTATCATCTAAAATTTAAATCACTTCGAAGTTTGCAATGGTTTGGACTCCTTCAATATCTACTATGATGCCAGGTAATCTTTCCATAGGGATGATTTTCTATTAGTTGGCCATCCTCAATTGTATTCAAAAAACATTGCAACTTCAGTCTTCCCATTAACTCCCAAGTTTTCTTAGGTAACATGTTGGCATTAGGTCCTAAATCCAAGATTACCTAATCCATATCATTTTCCCCAATTTGGGCAGTTAATATGATTTCCTTCCCTGTTCTCTTCTTGTCTCGATTTAAAACTTTCACTATGCGCATATCACTTCATGGTACCTCCTTATTAGCACAAGATTCTATCAACTCCTCGAGTCATTAGATATCGCTATAATTCCTCAACAAATTCATGCAAGTATATAAAAATGGCTTCAAAATACTTGGATCTAATTCTTGCGTGGGAGTAGACACTCTGTCGCAGTCATTATTTGGCATTAACTTTGGTTGCACACTAGATGTTGAAGCCCCATCATCCATGAAGCTTCACCTCGCTCCCATGAACATTTATTTTTCCTTTTGGATACTGAACCCAGGGGCCTTTTTTATGACATTTCTTACCCATGTCTCTTCTACTTTCTTCTTACCTTTATCATCTCCCATTGCAACTCCACTCCTTGTTATGATGTTCATGCATAGTTCATGTTCCCTTGGCTCAATGGTCATAATTTGAATATTTTCTATGGGCTACCGGTTTCTTTCCTCTTGCATGTTCATGATAAGGGTGGGATATTATTCTATCACGTGATCAAAATATTTTCAGTAGTTGTAGGTTGTAGTATGGTTTTAACAGTCTCCTTCGAAGTGTCTAGCTTGTCCACACTTATAACAGATAATCTGACCACATCCTTGACCAGATCCTCCTCCTCATCCTCGTCTTCGTCCTTGGAGGCCTCCTCGACCACCATGTTGGCCTATCTCCTCATGTGTATGTCCTTTAGCTTGCATTCTATAATCATGAGTAGTCCTCTCCAAAATCAAGACTTCATAACTTCAACAGTTTCTCCCATCATGGCCTAGTCATTTACAAAAGTTGAAAAACAACTTCCTTGGGGCCTACACATACTTCTATAATAAATAAAAACCTTCAGAGTGATGTTTTCCTCTCATTCTACAAATCTCACACCACAAACGTTATCCTGGGTTTACTCGATTAGGTGCTCCTTTTTCCAAGTAATCCCTAAACACGGGACATTGATCCCTATAATGGTCCTCTTCTTTGCATTTTATGCACCGCACTTTGATCTAATTTCTTTACCTTTCTTGATATCTTGCAATTCCAAGGTCAAATTTGTTGGTTGAATCTGAATGAGTTTTACTCTTGCATGAGTGTCTCTGATCGACGAGGTTTCCAGCTTCATTGGAATATCTAATGCTTTCGCTTGAGTTGTTATCTTCTGTTGCATCAAGGGTAACCTAATATCTGGTAGCAATGTAGTAGCATAGATGTAAACCATTCTTTTTGTTGTTTTGGGGGTATATTATAGCTTACATGTCCCATTAACACCTTTAATCATTGATTGAACTCTCACACAGACTCAGTAGTGATCTGTTTGATTTCCCTCAACTTCGTAATGCATTGTAATTCTGATTTCGACTTGAATTATGATACCAACATTTTCTTAATATCATCCAACAAAGCAGCTTGATTACTCACAAAATACATCATGTGTCATGTTAACACTCTTTCTTGTAGTGTCATGATGAGCTACTCATTTTTATATATTCATGAGTGATATGTCTTCCTTTCCATACTGCATTAGCTACAAACTAGAAATGATTAGGATCCTTTGATCCAAATCCTCTAAATATAGGAAACTTAATGTCATCGACCATTTTTCTTCTTGGAGGGTTAATGGGAGGGAGACGGGGGTGATTAGGGGGAGCAGGAGGGGGCGTAGGGGAATTATGGGGAGGGGGATGTGGGGTAAGTAGAGTAGATGGATGGGGAATCCCAAAGATTCCCTAATTTTTTTCAACTCCTAACTTCGATGCACCTTCAGGATGGGAGGGGGAATACCACGGGGTTGCGGGGTTACTTCCTTCTTCTTCACTCACAAACACACCTAACAAGGGACTATAGCCAATCCCAATAAAATTATTTGGTTTGCATTCTATTCTATATTGCTTTCGACCTCACATAGCCCCAACCCTCACTCAAACTTATTCCCTCTTCGTCCAAACATTAATCTGACTACATTCATAGGATGCCCTTTTCACATAAAAGAATTTTAATCCACAACTTTAAAGAATTTAAGTACTTACCTCGTGGCCCCTTGAAAAATATTCACTCAGTTTCACTGTCATATATAGTCATTTCTATTGCAAACTTAGTAATAAATCCTCCCAGGATACTATCAATCCAAAAATCAACCACTGTTGAGATACTATTGTTAGTATTCTTGAGTCGATGTATCAATTCAGCGCTACAAGTAGTATGCTCGTTGTTTTTGAAACAAGTCTTACACTCGATCAACCTTTATACCCATTCATATATTTCATTAGAAAACATCATGAAGAAGATCTCATGCTATTCTATAAAGAGATACTTTTGCAACCAGGCTTCAGTCGACCAGAATTTTGTTTTCCTGAACTGTGAATTCATGTTCTTTTTGATCTACCCAATCTTGTATTTCCTTCTTTGATGGATACCACATCTACATCCCTCAAACATATCCTAGTACCAACAACACAACCATTTGTTACCTTTTTTGGGCTTGACCCAGGTTCAACTTTTACTTGATAACAACAAAACCCTCAGACACTGGCCCTTTTCACAACGACCCGTAAGCAGGTCGAGGTCTCACCCAAAGTGGCTATGGGTGATTATAGTACCACGTTTCTACAACCTTGAGGGACTATGTGGAGTGGCTCTTTTATACACTTTAATAATTCTTCTAACATTTATAACATTATTGCAAAGTGTATTCTAACTACATACTTTGTCATATTCATTTTAATATAAACATATTACAGAGAAATAATAGTTATGTTAGCATACTAATTACTTACAATTACTTCACATAAACAGATAGAAAAAAAAATAACAAATATAGATATAAAAGACTTCACCAAAACTTATTCTTCTTTATTAAGATATATCTTTCAGTACATACCACTTCTCGACCTGTGAACCAGTTGCAGGTCGTCTACACACTCAGTTGTAGACTCTTTAAGGGCCTCTATGTACTCAATTGTGGATCCTTTTCTTAAGATCCAAAACAACAAAAAAAATACTCGATCACTTGTGCTCTCTATATGATGTGATCTAATGATGATATTCGACAAAGCATTAGATGTCCTTAAATACATTATATTGCTACAAAAACCATGGTCCACTTACCATGGGCTCAACAAAACAATGAGCTAAAACCCTGATACCCATTACAAAATGAGGGGCTTCGACCCACCCATAAGCCCCTAGAAACTGTGCGGTAAATAGAACTTCATGGACTCTGCACACTCCACTCCTGAAAATGTGGAGTCTTTGTCCAAAACTGGACAAAGTTGGGTTGCACCCAACATACATATATTATCACCCCAAAAATGATCACCTAGTCATTTCGTACTAGGTGGATCGAAATACACCATGTAGGATTAAGTTTACCATAATACGCTCACTTTCACTATAGGAAATAATTTTGTAAACCATTTTTTCTAAATTATTTCACATTAAAATCTAAAATCTCCATGGGAATAATTGAATAAATCAATATTTATTTAATTTTCTCTAGAAATAATTGTTAAATCTTTATTTTGATAATTTATTTTTAAATATTTTCACTTAATGACCTTGGAATATTTAAATAAATCGCTATTTATTTATTATTCCTTATTTATTTCATATTTTCCTTATGAGATAATTATTAAACCACTATTTAATAATTATTTCTTTCTTAATTTTCATAAAGTGATTAATAAATCATTTTTATTTCTTAATTATTTCAACCATTTTCTAAATAAAGATATTTGACCATTTTGAATATCTTTTCCCTCTAAAAAAAATATAACAAAGTATTCCCAATGGCTAAATTTTGATTTGGTCAATAATATTTTATTATTTTCTAATTCCTAATTTAGCTCAATACTTTTTTTCTAGATAGAGTTTTTTTTCATTCATTCCTCACCTTGATCACGCTCATCATCACCATTTTCATCTTATCACATTTGAGCCCCCACCTAAGTTCAAGCTAATTTTGTTTGTTTTTCTCCCATTGTAAGTTGAGAGACAAACAAATAATTGAACCATAAGGACATCAAAAGGACGCATCCCACAAAGGGTTATCTATAGATCCAAGTTTGTAAATTCTCCTTACCGAGTGTTTTAATGAAATTATTATTCATTTGAAGTAATCCATTGGGTTATTGCACTTTCATTTATTGTTGCAATATGTTTTGGGTTTGCATCATATATTTTCTTGCAGAGTTTTTTCATGTTTTATTGCAAATCTGAAGCATAGAAGCAACCACATTCTATTGTTAGGATCACTAGTCACTAGTGACTTAAGTGAAACGTTTTTGGTACACTTTCTATTGTATGTGTGTGCTATTGTATTTTTCTATTATTTACTAAGAATGTGTGTGCATTAATTAATTGTACATGATTATATTTTTTATATTTTGTATGTTTGTGCTATTGTATTTTTTTATTATTTATTAAGAATGTGTGTGCATTAATTAATTGTACAAGATTAAAACCAACAATTGTTAATATTTTATTGTATCGTAGCTTGCAAGAATATGTTGAAAGGACAATTAATGGATTACACACTTATTGTCACTACTACAACACCCTCAAGAATTTTCCTACATTTAAATTTTTGATCCTCCCACTCATCGTGTGAGTTGTTGTTTTGAGTTGTTGAGGTTGTTCCATGCTTGTTCTCTAAGTTTTTCTAAGTGTTCAATTCCATTTTCTAATGAAGCCCAAAGTGTCATCCTTTTTTAGAGGCAAATCTAGTGCACCTTTAAGAGGTAGCTCCATGGAACTTGTTTGCATCAATTCATCCTATTTTTTATTAGAACATGTGTTGGATGCATTCTCATGGCATAACACATATTTTGGTTATAGTCAACACATGTTTCATAAATATATATCTTAAGTGACACACTTGGAGATAAGTGTCATTTTATTGTTGTGTCATTGTATGCATGTTTGTTTTGTGTACTATGTATTTTCTTGCAATGGGCATGCATGTATATGTGTGTGTAAAAATGTTCAAGACCTATTAGATGTTTTCACTCACTTGTCTCATTGATCTCCCACTTAGTCAAATTTGGAGTAATTCTTTGTCCTCACCTCTTGCACAAATCATGAGCACATTAAACTTCTATCCAAGTGATGTGCACATTATGCAATCCTAAGAATTAGTGGTGAGATCCTTGCCTCCTAGAACTAAGCATTATGCCCATCTATAGGAAAATCTTCTTCATTGGGCATTGAGAAACCTCATAGAAGAGTCCCTCAATGTTGTTGCGTACACGTGCTCACTATGCAAGCTTGGACCAACTCTGCCTTAGATTACACAATGCACATTCTCAATGGATAGTAGGGCCATTTATGGACCCTTATAGTGCTCAAGTACATAACCCTGGATCCTCTTCCTCAGAAACCACACATGTTAGAAATTGTAGCAAGAAAGGGTAAATTTGACTCATGTCTTAGTCAAATTGAGTAATTATATTTTCCACATCAATGGGATGCATTGGATTGTAGTTAACTTGTCTGACATGACTTTTATACTAGCTAGATTAGTAAATTCAAGTTATAGGCTTGGAGTAGAGTTGTGCATGTAACAATTGCTAAAATTTAGCAATCTACTTTACTTATTTTCAGTTGAATTTAGTTAACTGAGCTCAAGTCATTAGTTTAGTTATTTGAAGGTTACTCAAGTAGTAGAGTTATTGTTAACTCAATGATCTCTCAGTTAAACTAGTCAATTAATTAAAAATAGAGTAGACATGCATGGAATTCGAATTTCCTAGTTGGAGTGCAGGAAGATGCACATTGTAATTATCAATTGTATATTAGTTAAGTGCACAGTCCTTGCATTGATGCATATAATCAATTCTTTCAGAATTTTGCAAGGAAATAGGAAATTTTCCTATAATTTAGGAGCTCAATTTCTTTAGGATTATGCAAGGATTTTTTTTATTTTTTTTTTCCAGTTTGATCTCATCAGTAGTAGAAAAATTCTGTCAATTTGTAGATGGCAACAGAGCTCGAAATCACAATTATAGAAACTAGTAAATAGAGCTTCTTCTTTAGATATTTTGATTTATAGTTTCAGTGAGGAAATTTTATTCCATGTAGAAAAAAATCTTTCAATGGCTTGAGATTGGAGTATGCCCTGAAGGGAACTTCAAATTTCATAGCTTGGAAGGACAAGATGGAAGTTTTACTCGATGATAATGGAGTTCTAGAGTACACCAAAAATGATATTCCAAAATTGGCAATATCAGATGGATAAGAGTTAGCCCAGTGGAAGAAGGATACCACAAATCCAAGAGGATCATCCTAGAGGGTGTGAGGAATCACATAGGAGACTCAATTTTCTATGTGGAAGACCCTCAGTGAGGAGTTTGAAAATGGTAGTGATACTAGGAAATTGGCATTAAGGGACAAGCTTAGAAACATTGACATGTAGAAAAATGAAACCATTCGTCATTACCTCTCCATATTCAGTTAGTGTTGAGATGAGCTTGGAGGAGTTGGAGAAAATATACCATCTTCATAGTTAGTGAACCTAGCTCTCCTAGGCCTTCCAAGATCCTAGCACAACTACCAGGATACTGTAAATGGAAGTGATCAATTACCAAATTAGGAGAGACTTTGTTGTGATTTGGTGTAGGAAGAAATATGAAGGAACACTAAAGTTGGAGTAACATCCAAAACTGAGGAGGAAGATGATTTTTCGTTGGTTGTGAAGGGAAATAAAGCTAAGGGAAATAAGGCCCAAAGCAATCTAGAGTCAAGCTAGAACAATGGCAAGAACAAGTACCTAAGAAACATAAAAAAAATTAACTACCACAAATATGGGAACTAAACAACAAAGTGTCCACACAATAAGCCTTCAGGAGGAGCAGGAGGTGAAGAAATTACCTCACAATTCGAATTAGAATTCACCCTAATTGCATCCATGGAAAGCACTATAATGGGGAGTCTATGGTACCTAGATTTAGGTTCCTCGTTCCATATGAAAGGATGAAAAGAATTACTTAGTATCCTAGAGGAGAAGGATATCTAGATGCACATAGAACTTTGGGATTATGGGTGGTATAGGATTATAGGAATTGGAACTATAACTTTTAAGTGGAAATTAGGCTCCCACCTTGATCTGAACGATATAATTTATGTACAGGCTGAAGAATAACTTGATCATTGTATCTGCATTGGAGGATAGAGGCTATGATATTTTTTCAGTAAGGGAAATCCTTTCTGAGACATCTACCTATTGGTAAAGTGAAATAGATTGGAGTTAGAGTGAAACATATCTATAAAATTGGGGTGGAATCATATCTTGCACTGAGTAGTAAGGAAGAAAAGGTGCAGAGTTGAGATGTTGGAGAACTATAGCACATGCACATGGGACACTTACACTGTGGGACCTTTAATATCATGCAGTAGATTACCATCGATCTCCCGAAAT
Organism: Pinus taeda; assembly: GCA_000404065.3. NCBI lineage: Eukaryota > Viridiplantae > Streptophyta > Pinopsida > Pinales > Pinaceae > Pinus > Pinus taeda. Next base: position 65,786 of record APFE030407012.1, on the reverse strand, counting down.
GCACCATTGACCAACATGATGTCTGTAAGGGATGCACATTAGGGAAATATGTCAAATCCACCTTCTAGGGATGAGATAGAAAAGTGGGAAAAATCTTGGAGTGAGTGCACTCTCATGTATGCAGACCATTGTATACGGCCTATACAGTAAAACACGAGTATTATGTTATTTTTTTTTATGACTATTCTAGAAAATGTTGAATCTTCTTCATGCACAATAAGGATGAAGCTTTCTCATTTTTTTTTGAATTCAAAGCATTTGTTGAAAAGGAGACAAGTCAGAAATTGAAAGCCCTAAGAAGAAATAATGGAGGAGAATGTGTTTCTAGCACCTTCAAAGACTTTTGTGCAAAAGAGGGTATCAAAAGAGAACTAATAACACCCCATAACCTGTAGCAAAATGGGGTGGTTGAAAGGAAGAATGGAAGTATCATGGGAGCAGAAAGATCCATGTTGCATGATCAAGGGTTTCTATTACATCTATGGGAGGAACCATGCAATGCCACAATTTATTGGTAGAAAAGGAGTCCTCTCAAAATGCATGCCATGATCACACCCAAAGAAGCTTTCTCTATTAGGAAACCAGATGTATCACAATTTTCATACTTTTGGAGCTACTATGTATTGTCATGTCTCCAAGGAGAGCATGTAGAAACTTAAGCCTATAGATTAGATGAGAGTGCTTGTAGGATACACAAAGACTCCACACAAATATAGGGTGTATTTTTCATCATTTAGGGTGAAAGTAATGAGCAGAGATGTCAAATTGTATGAGGAAAAGGCTATGAGATGCTCTCTAGAGAGAGAGATGACTATACCACCAGAGGAGGAGGTTCTATCCCCCAAGGAGGAGCCGCAAACAGAACTTTAGGATTTTGTGGAGTAGCCACAAGTGGAGGCACCCACTCAACCATAATATTCTAGAGAGGGGAGGAAGAGAACCAAAGAAGCTGACAGATTGGTGCATGATGCACGGGAGCATGTGGGAGCTCCTACATCTCATCATAGGCTTAGGAGGTTCCCAATATGTAAAATGAGTATATGGCTCTCCTGACTTCAGTCATTGAGCCAGAGCCTTCTTCATTTTAGGAAGAATTTCCTGAACTAGTGTGGTGTTGGATCCAGGGTCTTAGACCTAGGTTCAGAGTTCATTTCACTAACCAAAAAAACACTATACCACCATCCCTTTTAGTGACAATCTGCTTTCGTAGACCACAATCTCACCAGAGGTGATATTGGGGTATGCTAGAACCATGTTTTTGCATCTAGAGGGACTATGTTGTGTGGTTGTAAAGTCTTTATCTGTTTAGGACTTAATCTAACCTTCATGAACCTTTAACCTTATTTTTATAGACATAAAGCATTTTTCTACTTAACAAATTAGACAATTGCACTAAACTATTCTAACATGTATTACTCAACATATAAAACAGTATATGAACCTTCTCGATGCAATTGTAGAAGAAATATATAAAACTGCACCATAAATAGTCTAAAAAAATGAAACTATGTGAGCTTAAGAATATAAACAGATTTGTCTCAAAATTCTCCTTTATTATTCAAGTCTTCTTAGATACAGTCTTTCTAACCCTACACACATGACTATAGGGGCTTGCGCACTCAGTTGCAGACTTACCAAGGTCTTCGTGCACGTAGATGTAAGAGCCTTCCCCTTCGCTTTACTATAGAAAGATCTTACAAAAATAGACTCAAAAGTATCTCATCAATTCAATATATGCTTTAGATCTGCTGAAACATCCCTTTATATATCCTTTTACCCTCACAATACCATGGTTTGCAAACCATGGGCAGAGCTCCAAATCCTCTAGATAATACCATCCCTTTACAAAAGTAGGGGATCTGACCCACCCTAAAGCCCCTTTGACTCTTAGAACCCTGTGCTAATCATGCTCCACTCCTCAAAATGTGGAGTCTTTACATGACTCGGACAAAATTTAGACCTACGAGACCCCTAACTAATAGGCCCCTAGAACAAAGATTCGACTCGTCCTCAATTCACCTAGCTAGTATGTTGTTGATCTTGTCCTTTAGGTCTTTGTATGCAATCTATAATGGATGGAACATTGTTGTACATTGTTATGTGTCTTAGTGAAATTTGTTTACGAGAGTCTCTGTGGTCAACCCCTCTACTGTGAGGCATATTTTCCTCTAGGTTTGTTGCATGCACTTCAGATTGCCCTCTGCTTCTCGTGAAAGTTGGAAGGCCTCATCTACCCAATGCTACATCCATGCGAAGATGATATGTGGCTTTATCCACAACTCTTCGATCTATTCTTGCAAAAGTGTGCCTTCTTGGAGATGGGTGAATCATTGCACAGGTGCTAAGGTTTGTGCCATGGCTTTAATATCATCAAATTGTAGTTGCTTGTCTTTGATCTCTGCTTCAATATTATGCACATGTGGGTCCTCCTACAGTGAGGCCCATACTTCCATTCCATCTTCATAAAGTTGACTATAGTCCTTGACTGCAGTTTATATCTGAACCTTATTAGTTTTGATTCTAGCTTCATGTTTCTTGTGAACTTTTGGTGTTGTTGTAGTTTGCAGCTTCATCTGAAGCTCTGTAATCTACATATGTAGTTCAAAGAAAACCTTGCCCACCTATTCATTCTATTCTCTTATTTCTACTACCAATTTCAAAATCTTTTCAGCTGAAGCTCCCTCAGCTGGGATCTAGAGCTCTGGAAGCTCACTACATGATTTGGTTATTACCTCTTCCAGCTACTAGCTACGCATAACTACCTACTTATGATCCTACATCACTTTATTCTTTTCCTCAAACATTTGTTGGTTGTTTATGCAGATCCCATTTCTCCTTACTCTGTAGTTTGGCAGGGATTTTCCTCAGTGATTTTCTAATTGGTTCCCGTTGTAGCTTCTTCTGCTTCTTAGCCACTAATGCTACACAGTAGGCTTAGTTCTCAGTGATCTATGTGTATTAGTATGCACCGGATATGAGGTGTTAATAATGGATTCTATCCCTCAACTCAAAAACTACTACTTAAGATCCTTCCAACTCTAACTAGACATGCAACAGAATGCTTGACTCACATATGCACCAAAGCAAATAACGAATTCTAAACAAACAAAGTGTCTGAATTTGGATCGGGATGCCATCTCTATAGCCTTTTTCAAATTCAAACCACTTAATTCCCTCCATACCATCTTCATAAATGCAGATTTTGCAGTAGATTTTCCTAGATATATGCCTTAAATGTGTTTCCTCCAATCCTTTCAATGAAAATGTTCGTGTCAAATAATTTCCAATGGTCATATTTTGGACAAAATATGTTAGATCTCTCTTTGCAACATAGTTACCCCTTCTTTGTCATAGCTTTCTCCACCTGTGCCATCCTTCTGAATGTTGCACAACCCTCCTTCTTCAACAAGGTCCTTCATTAGTAGAGTACTTTATAGTCCCGTGCTTCCTTCTAACTGCCTGTAGCACTAAGAATCTCCTCCATTCATATTGTCATCACGCACTCCTAGAGACGGAGTCACCCCTATAGCATTTCAAACTAATCCCATTTATTAGCCAAGAAATTAATTCTCCATTCAGCTTCGCGAGCTGAACTACGCCACCATTCCATATATCCTTGATAACGTATGGACCTAGCCAGTGTATCTTGAACTTACTAGGGAACTACATGAACTTACTAAAAGTAGCAAAACCAAGTCTCCACGTAAGAGAAAAACCACTGGGTTGCCCGCCTTCCTGCCTCGAAGACAAACGAGGACTTCTTCTGAAACAACAACCAAGACCATCATCCTGGATTACCCACCCATTATCTTAAAACCCCATACCCCACCACAGCCCAAAGCCCCTGAATCTTTACCTTCCTCACCCTCAGGTACCGAAATACAAGTTTCTCAGGAATTTGTGACATCAATCCTTTCAGAAGATGCAGCTGCCCCACAAGAACCAGTTGTTGATGTATTAAAAGTAGACACCCAAGATGATGTACAACATGAAGCTGCTCCACAAGAACCAGCTACTGACCTAACAGGTGTTACACAAGAACCACCTGTTGAGGAACAAAAGATAGATGACCTAGATGTAGCTGCTCCACAAGAACCAACTACTGATTCAACAGGTGTGACACAAGAACCACTTGTCAAGGAACAAAATATAGATGACCTAGAGGTAGTTGTTACACAATAACTAGCTACTAGTCCAGCAGGTGCTACACAAGAACCACCTGCTGATGACCATGATTAGAAAACAGACCAAGACATAGTTGCTACTGACTCATCAGTTGACACACAAGAACCACCTATTGAGGATGCCAAATGATGAAGCTACCACCAAACAACGATCCTCTCATCCACCAGTTCCAGAGACTGCAACTGCTACAAAAGGCGCTATCACTTTAGCCTCCCTTCAACAAGAAAATGAGTTTTTGAAATATGAAATTGAGGTTTATAAGCACGAGTTAATGATGGCAAGGGAAGCTTATGAAAGAGAACTCAATATGTATACTTTAGCTCATGTAGCATCTACAGCCGAGAAAAGTGCAAAAAAGGATCGATATAATGAATACATGTGTAGTGAATGTGGTGATCTCTATAATTGAGCTGGCTATAAGATAATTGAAGTCCCATTTCCTGGATCCACTCCTGCAAGTACTCCTGTCATAGTTAAAAAGGAATGCCCTGTTGTTACACGAGAACCAGCAAGGCCTTCAAAGACCTCTGGAGAAGAAATAAAACCACAAGTACCCCAGCCTACCCCAGTTGTTAAAGCTGAAAAACCAGCACCAAAGTCTTCGAAGAATGTATTTACTAAGACTGAACCTCGTTGTGCAAGGACTTTCTTCACTCAGACCTCAAGTTTTCAAGAACTGAGGGATACATGGAAGAAAGAGTATGCTCTGTCATAAGAAAAGGCATTACAGGAGCATAAATAATTATGGCATAATCATGTATATAGAAATTGGGAAGTCCTGGAACACTTTCGTGCACAACATAAGGAAAATAAGGAATTGAAAACTAGATTGGCTCTTATCGTTGAGTTAGTTCAGAAATTACTGGCCACCAGAAAACCAACCTTTAACTATTCTGTGTTTTTAAGAGAACGATTAGCGTTCTTCCAAGTGAAAGCAATCAGAGATGGAGGACCCCATGAGGTGTCTCCACCTCAACAGTTTATTGAAACTTTTGCAGAAGCATCAATTAGCGAACAGAATTTGTTATGTGAACTCTATCTTCATAATGAGGCCATGGCTGAAGATAGGAAGCTTAATTTGATTCCTCTAGTTGGTGAAATTCAGATTAGAGCCTTCATTTCTTTCCTGGCCAATCAACTTACCTGGAAAAATGCTTTCATGTCAGCAACACACAATGAAGATAATTGCCTTCTCTGGATCCCAGCCGAGCCACAGAATGCCACTATTTTTATTGCTCAACATCGACGGGTTTTACAAAAGCCAGGAATGACTGAGCATATCAAAAAACTATAGGCAGCAGTATTAAAGGACTGCCAACATTATTTCAAGACTAAGGGAACTTTGGTCATACAAGCAAATAATCTATTTTGGGAACACTGCCCTAAGGAGAGAAGGGAATACCATCCCTTTAACCCTCTTAATCTTCAGGCAGCAATTTCACGAATACCTAACTATGTTAAATGTATTCAACAGTGTGTCGATAAATGGTTGGGTTATCATTTTCACTTCCCTCTTCTTTGGCTCCTAGTGCAGCAATATAAAGTTGACTTCAGGTTACCCAAAAAGGAGGAGCTTACAGCATGGCAAAAAGTTCAGAATGCCCAGGGTTTCAGAGACATGGTTGACAACACCTTCTATACTTACTGTATAAGCAATTTGCACTGTACATCCCAGTACTCTAACTCAGACTCAGAGTAAAATTTGCATGGGGGCATGCAACCCTTTCAGTTGGGGGGGATGTTAGGACCTCATATTGTCTCTTTCTAACTATACATTTTGTTATAATGTCACCCTTTTCAACCTATATTTGAAAGTCCTTGTTAGTGTTTTGACTCAATTATTCCAAAGGTATGCAATGATTCTTCTCATCACTATGCGTTTAATTATTTAACATATAATCACACTGTATTCATAGTTAATCTTTGAATTGATTAGTTGCTGAACAATTAAAGAATGATGTGCAGCCCGCGTTGCTGAAACTGCTTGGAGTTGGCAGGACTATTTTTGCAATTGCTGAAACAGTAAGAACAACACGCAAATCTCGAAGTTGAAACAGTTGAGATTTGCGTTCCAAATTTGACAGCAACAGAGAAACCAGATAAATCACCAAGGAAACTGTTACATTGGATGTAACGTTTGTAATCTAAAGACAATATTATTGTAACAACATTTTGTTGATGGGAAACTGATTTCTCTATTTTTGTATAATGGGTTGAAATAGAGTTTATAATGTAAATCTTTTGTAATAGATGTCTCCTCTTTATAAATAGGAGACATCTACATTAGAAGGGGGATGAACAGACTGCAGGAAAGCTCAGTTGAAGGAACGGGACTAGAATCGTTTTCTGTAATATGACATATTGATGGATGAATAAAATTCTTGTTCTGAACATCTTTTTCTAGTTCTCGTCTCCTGGGGAATCTTGTGAGAAGGACAGGGCCCACCTTCATCACAAGATTCACCCATTATATTTCTGCAGTGTGTCAAGTGTGATTCTTATTCATACCTTGTTAACAAGTACTGTTTTCTGGAGATTGTTTTACGTTTGCTGAAACTCTGTCCCTTTCTTAATCGATTGTTGCATTGGTTAAAGTTATTTCATGAGTGTCTCATCGGTGATTAAGTTTACAGAGTGAATTTGCGAGCTAAATAAATAGAGGCAGGTGTTGAAGGTTCCCGCTTCGGGGATAGGGTCCTGATTCTCTATTACAGCATAGCCATTTTTTTCCTTTGCAGATTTATTTCTTTTTGCTAGATTATTCCTTGAATGAAATTAAGCATTCCTTGATAGATATCTGCAATAGAGTATATTTGATGTAACATAGAGTGGAGCTTCAGTTGTTAAAACAAGGTGTGATTTGTTTGTACTACAACTTTTAGTGCTTTTAAGATTAAGTACATATAGTACGCAGTTGCTTTTGAAATAATCAGACTTCCCTGGGTTGAAAATTTATGTAGCACTTTAACCAGCAATTAGAGTGACCAACATTAACCTTATCATCATTGTATTTTCCCTTGATATATGGACCTTCCTCCCTCTCTTTTGGACCCCTGCCTCCCTCTTCCTTCCTATAAATTCACCCCCTTCCATTCCCAAATGATTGTTCATTGATGGCTGCATCCCTATGCTGAGATTATGCTTACATGCTTCCCATTTCTAACTTGGAGAAGTAGTGCTTGAAGAGTCTTTGCTTCGACTTGGACATTCACCCAAAAGAAGGCCTCAACATCAACACATAGGTTGTATGATTCCCTTTTCAATTTCTTAATATATGCATATGATGTTCACTTTCCATAATTGTATAAATATTTATGTGATTAGCTTAATGTTCCTTGATCTATTAATTAGTTAATGTTTGATACATGTTATATATACTCTCATGTCATGTATAGTACTTTGATGTTCCTTGCAGGTTTCTGGATGTGGAGAATGACTTAGGAGAGAGGCCTGGAGAGAAAGATTCAAATCCATCTCTCGAGAATGAGCGATTAGCATCAAAATGATGTAGGTTCCTCTTTCTCATTGCATTTGTCAAACATAAACTAGGAAAGTGAGTACTAGATTGTTCTATTTGTTCGATTATGTTTTGCGTTTCAATGAAAGTTTCTATGTCCATATCTAAAAAATCAATCCAAAGTACATGGTAGCTTATGTAGCTGATGGAATCCATGAAAATAAACTTTATGAAGCCATGGTGAGCAATGTGTTGGCACTTCCCTTTCCTCACTTTCTGGCTTATCTCAATGATAGACTATAGTAGGAAATGGGGAACACTGAGTTTGTGTGGGATAGGAAATTTTTCTTTGAATATTAGCTCATGGAATAACCTAAAATGGTAGGCATATACAATGCTCAACGTCTCCTCATAGGATATGTATTTGATAATGTGGTAAGCCACTTCATCCCAAGGGTAAGGAATGTTTGTCTTCTACATGATTTTCTTTCAGAATGAAGAAGCTCTTCCTAGTTGTGAAACTCATTGATTTGTCCTCCATTCTCCATATAATTCCTAAGGGTAATGTTGTCACTCTTCTTATGAGTTCAACGTTTAGAGAGATGTCAAGGCCTCTAAAAACAATTGTGGCACTATCTCCTCCCTGAGGATTTAGTGCCATGGAAAATTCTTGGGTTATATCATCATCATACCCCTTCAACAATTCAGAGAAACCCAACCACTAATGTCTCTGAAAAATATTTACCATAGGAAGATGTTGATGAATTCTCTTTGTGTCTGTGGGATCTCTTTTGTTAAACCCTCCCCCCGTTTCTCCTACTGCTCCTTCTCAAGGATGCTTAGGTTTATTTCAAATTATGTCCTTAGAGTAGTCTTGGTTGTAGAGAAAGTGTTAAATTTCCCTTTTTATCAGAGGGGGATAAGGATGACAATAATTTCTTAACAAAACAAACATTTTTTTCACCTGCCTTGCTCTTAAATATGACAATTTCCAAAATGGAACTAATGTATAATTATTTTCTACAGGGCACTTATTTCAAGTAGACTTTTTTAAGCAGAGGTGTGGAAATTAGAGAGGGAAAGGATTCCTTACTCTGTTTAATGTAACTCCATCATGTGCATGATGGTTTAAGGGAAACTTTGGGTAATTTTGACATCATTTATTCCTTCAATTCTCTCACATAGATTCCTTTTGGGCATCCTGTAGCATTCTAGAGCCTCCTGCTCCTCCTGTAGCACCTGCAAATATTGTTCGAAGCATCTTGGTGGCACCCTGTGAAGTCTCCGATAGAACTAGCTCTTCCTTCTCTAACTATTTCTTGAAATGAGTGATTATACAAATGGAGTCCAGCCTTGTACTTAATATTAATTTTGTGGTAAAGGTTCGAATCACTTTAATGACATGGATCTTGACGGACTTCAATTTTTTAACCATTGTCCCCACTCCTTGCAATCATCACCCTACTCCTTGTGATTATCACCTCACTCCTATTAATCACTACCTTACTTGAGTTGAATTTTCCACGTGCATGTGTAACTAAAATTAACTTTAGTTTGCTAATTGAAAGTGGCCATGTTTACTCGCCACCTCTAGCCCATAAAAAACCCTTTCTTAACCATTATACATTTTATCCTCAATTGCATAAGGAAGAGGTGAGGGTTTTCATACTTAAGCCTACCTGTGATGTCGACGTGTTGGAGAAGATTGCATGCTAGTGCTAGTCTTTATAATATGATTATCCTGAAGGTGTTTATTTCCTTTGTTTCTTCTTCACAGGTCCTCATAGCTTAATAGCTCTTTGACTGGTAACATTGTTGTGTGTGTAGGTTTCTTCTCAGTTTCCAATTTGTTGTTGGTGGAGTGGATGGATTATCAGTCGGTGTGCCCCTTCTTACTTCAGAAATGGATCTATGATGCTCAAGGTGGTTGGATCTCTTGCTCTGTGGGTGGAAAAAATTCATTATGGGATTTTTGGTGTGATTGTACAAGCTACTACAAGAGGAATCCTCTTCTTCGAGTAGTTATTTAATTCCTCTTTGAGAACATATATTGCACGTGGAAATTGAGGGAAAGTTAGAAAAGGAATGTGGACATGATTAGGATAATGAGGAAGTGGTGTAGGTGGTGGAGAAAGGAAATAATAGCTTTTCAATGTTTTTTTATATGCATGGCAGAGTGGAATTTGAAACTGACTTTTGGATAGATGGAGTGGATGGGTGATGACATTGATGTTGGTGGACCTCTCTCAACACTTCCTGAAAAAGACATGACCTCTTGGCCTCTTTCTCCAATCATATCTTCCTCCTATAGAATTTTAGGCTCCTCCTATAGCATTACAAGCTCCTCCTGTAGTATTTTAGGCTCCTCATGTATCATTATAGGCTATTCCTATAGCATTACAATGAGGAGGAAAATTTTGATTCTAATGTTGGCTGGATTATGGAGAGAGGTAGGGATGTGAGTGAAGAGGGTGAAAATGAAATGGTGGATGGAAAAATGGAGGAATACAGTTATACAATCTTTCATGTAGTCATGGTTTTGTTGATTGTTTGGAGTCCTACAAAAAGAGAGATGTCAGCACAAGTAGTGTAAGAACTCCTTCCTTGTGTTTTCCTTTTCTCTTTTTCTCTCTTTTTTACTTTTTTTTGAGACATGAAGTCTACCTTAGAGGTTTTCAACCTGAATTCCTGCCCTAAGTGCCTCAGAGGAGGTTTTGACCTCAGGATCTTTTCATCTTCTTTTCTTTTTTATGTTTTCTCTTTTTTTTTCTCCTAGGTTTCCTCAAAAAGCTTTTAAACCCTAGAGTTGGCCTGAGATGCCTCATGGAGGTTTTCATATAGGCCATCTTATTTTTTATTTTTTTTCCTTTTTATAAGTTTTGTGGACTAAGGGTTGTGAGCCTCCCAATCACATTCAAATCTATGTTGATTGAACTGAAAAAATTCTTCCTTGGATAGAAGAACTTTGTACAACTTTAACCTATAACCATTGATAAGAAAGGGGATCACTTCCTTATTAATTTTTTTGAGCTAGAAAACCCCATTCTCATGAAATTTATCTACTAAATAGGGGCCCATCCATCTTGTCATTATATTTCCCTTGAAATCCTTGAACCTAGAACCATACAGTAGTGCCCAATCTCCTTCTTGAAAATTCCTCTTTGATGTGTGTGTCATTCCAAATATTCCTTTTTATTTGGATTACCTTAGTGTGCATAAGGGTTTGTAGCATAAATTCATCTAGACCATTTGGTTGGAGAAACTTCTCCTATTGTGCTATAGTGAGATCCAAGTCTAACCGGGTTGCCATCCTTAAGGTGTTCTATTCAAATTCAATAGACAACAATTCCTTCATCCCATAGACTAGTTTAAATGGGGTAAATCTAGTGGTGGTCTTACAAGTGGTGTTATAGGCCCAAGTGGCTCCCACAAGTCTGTCTGCCCAATCCTTTTTGTTGTTGCTAACAACCTTGGTAATAACGTTCTCCAGTGCTCTATTCATGACTTTCATCCGCCCACTCTCTTAAGGGTGATAGGTAGTGGATGTCATGTGCTTGATGTGGTGCTACTTCATGAGATATTCAATCATATTTGATGTAAGTTGTGATCCTTGATAAGTGACTAACTCCCTTAGAAAACCAAACTTGTAAAATATGTTCTCCCTCATAAATTCAACCACCTTTTTATCATTTTCTTCCTATAATACCTTTGTTTCATCCCATTTAGTCAAGTAATCAGTGCACACGGTGATATATCTCTTTTGTCCCAATGGGGGATCAATAGGACTAATGAAATATATTCCCCACTTCTCAAATGGCTTTAAAGTCACTTGAGGTTGTAAAGGAATTTCATCCTTCGGTGTGGGTTTATCCATCCTTTGGCAATGCTCACACCCAATGGTGTACCTTCTTGCATATTGATGTAAAGTGGTTGAATAATAACTTGATTGTAGAACTTTGAAGGTTGTCTTCTTAGCAGCAAAGTGTCCCCCACAGGGTCCAACATGGATGGCTCAAAGGATGTCAAATGCCTCCTCTTACCTCACACATATCCTCAATCTAGTCCCAATCTAGAAATATTTCCCCCAATCTAAGTGAACGGGGCACTTTTCCCGACAATCTTACTCTTCTCCTTGGAAGATATATTAGGAGGGAACCTCTCAGAAACCAAGTAGTTGGCTATATTATCAAACCAAGGAGAAAGCATCGAGATGGAAAAGAGATGTTCATCTGGAAGTTGATCATCCACCAATTCTTCCTTTCTTGTAGGCAAGGTTAGGCTTGATAAGAAATCTGTAACCACATTCTCTTTCCTTAGTTTATCAATAATATTCAAATACAATTCTTGTAATAATAACAACCATCTAATTATCCTAGCGTTGACATCAACTTTATTCATTAAATACTTAATAGTTTCATGTCAGTGTGCATAAAATTTGGATAACTTGTTCAAAGAATGTACCACTACCAAGAGTTCCTTTTCAGTGATAGTATAATTCAAATCATCTTTGGAAAGGTTTTTAATGATGAAATAGAAAGCATAAGGAAATTTGTTTTTCACTTGTCCTAAGACTGACCCTACGACTTTGTTTGAGGAATCTCTTTATATATGGAAAGGTAATGCCCAGTTGGGACCCCTAAGGATGGGTGCAATGGTCGTTTGTTTTTTAGTACTTGGAAGGCTTCTTGATAGTTGTTTTTCCAACAAAAATATGAATCTTTAGCCAACAATCCAAACAAGGGTGAAGCTAGTTTACTAAAGTCTTTGATGAAACTTCTATAATACCCAATTAATCCAAGGAAGCTACTGACACCCCATTTTTTAGGGATAGGCACCTTTTTAATGTTGGAAACTTTGTTTGGGTCAACCTGTATCCCTTCCTTAGATATAGAATTTCCTAGGACAATCCATTCATTCATCAAGAATTCACATTTCTTTAAGACTTTTCATAGATTAGAAAGAGATTCCTAGAAGTCACATCCATAAGGAGTGAAATCATCCATGTATATCTCAATAGATTCATGAACAAGTTCAACAAAGATATGTAGAACTACCCTCTCCAAAGTAGCAGGGGCATTACATAGACCAAATGGAAGGACTCTATAGGAAAAGGTACCCTAAGAACATGTAAATATGGCCTTATCTTGGTCTTCAAGGTTGATTTTTATTTGGTTGTATCCACTAAATCCATCGAGGAAGGAGAATAATTTATTTCCTACAAGGCCATATAGGACTTAGTCAATGAAGGGCAAAGGAAAATGGTCCTTCTTCGTAGCCTTGTTATGTTCTAGGTAATCAAAATAGACCCTCCACTTCCCATTTTTCTTGGGGTCTAAAACAAGAGGTGACACCCACTCCCTATTTGGAATTGGGTATTGAACCCTGCATCTGGTAACTTCTGCAATTCTTCTTTCACATTGTCCTTAACAGTTGGTTTCATCCTTCTCTAGGGTTGGTGCACAGGCTTGCATCCCTCTTTGATGTAAATACAATGAGTACAATTTGAGGGATGTGCACCTTTAATTTCCTTATAATCCAAAGAAAAAACATCCAAATGTTCCCTAAACACATTGCATAATTTTTCTTCCTTCTCAATAGAAAGAGAGGGGTTGATCTTTAGTGTTTTGGATGGGCCAACCTCCACAATCTTGGCAGGTTCCAGGTTAGAGTCAATATAGCATAATTCAGTTCAAGGACTACTCTCAGACGCTTTCATCAGTTCCTCAACTGGTAAGGCAGTGGGAGGATTGTTTTGTAAGATATGGTCAATATGGTCATCTTCATCAATCTTCCCCTATCCTTTAATGGTGTCTAGAGTGCATACTAGGTAGAGGGATGTCTAATAAAATTCTTCCTCTTCCTCCTCCTTTAACTAAAAGGTAAATCATGCTGAATAGAAGGCTGAGTGGGAGGATACAACACAAGTTGTTTTGATAAATTTCCATTTTTAATATTCATGTTCCTTGCTCTACAACAAATGTAGGCATCAATAGTGGCCAACTGTTGAAATATGGTAACAAGAATATTCCAATTTAATTTGTCCGTGAATTAGATTGTGAACTAAAATTTAATTTAGTCTTAACAGCTACTTGGAAATAATTAATTAATTTATTTTAAATTAATTAGTTGGAGAAATTCAAGTTAGAAGCCTTTTTGAAGTCATGCAAGACTTATCCCTTAAATTAAGGAGATCAGATTGAGTTATATTTGAGTTGTAATTAGTTAACTTTGTTCACTGAGTTAAGTCTAGTTAAATTAGTTCCGAACTGTTTGAGGAACTAATAGTGAATTAACACTCAGTTGATGCATTAATGCACTCAACTAGTGCTACTCTAGTTAAATTAAAATTCCCTCGTCAGAAACTCATGCATGTCTATTCTGAGAAAGACCTAATTGATATTAATGTTCAAGGATAGTGTACTATCAATTGCATGTGTTTTCTCATGGAGAAAACTCATGCATGTATTCAAGGATTCATCCTTGAGGATTGCACAGTTTTGAGGGATTTCTTTTCCACTTGGTGAAAGGAAAATCATCCACAAGGAATAGCACAAGGAAATAGGAGCTTGGAGGGTAGAGAGGAAGGCTAGAGAGAAGCTAAGATTGCCTATGAGCGTCTGTGAGAATTGTATTGAGAGATGGCTAGCTGTGAAAGCAAGGCTTTGTATAATTCCTATGTGTTTCAACCATGTATGATAATACAATAGTGTGGGGTTTTTTAGCTGAAGCTTTCCCCAAAGTATTTTCATGTGTATTGTGTGATTGATTCTTCTTATTCTGGTTATATTGTTCAACTCGATCTTTAATCTTCCGCAAACTAATAGTAAAAGTAGGTTATAGTATTCTGCTTTGATTTATATTGCATTATAGGGTTAAACTATCACAAATTGTCTACATGGTATCGGAGTTGTGAACAGTATACTGAGAAGAGAATTCAAAGATTGATGTATGGGGTTACAGGTGCAAATAAAATTCGTATCATACTTCAAGGTTGGCCAATGGAATTATATGGCTTGATACTCGAGTATGCCTTGGAAGGTAGCTCAAATTACATAGCATTGAAAGATAGAATGGAGTTTGTATAAGAAGACAATGGCTTGAACGAATTCATTGATCAACGGTGGAGAATATGTCTCTCAAGAGTTTAAGGACTTTTGTGTAGAGGAAGAAATTAAATGAGAGTTGATGACACCTCATAACCCACAGCAGAATGGTGTGGCCAAGAGGAAGAACAGAACTATTGTAGGGCCAACATGGGCAATGTTGCATGACCAAGGCCTACCACTTCACTTGTGGGTTGGGCATGAAACATAGTGGTCTATTTACAGAATAGAAGCCTGCATCACATACATGGGATGAAGACACCAGAGGAAGCTTTCTCTGGTAAGAGACCAAATGTGGGTCACTTTAGGATCTTTGGCTCATCGATATATTTCCATGTGACAAAGGATGCATGGAAGAAGCTTGAGCTGATAGCAAAGTTGGGGATATTTTTGGGGTACACTGATACACCTCACAACTATCAGGTGTACTTGCTTACCAGTCAGAGGATAGTGGTTCACAGAGATCTCAAGTTTGATGAGAAAAAGGCCATGTGAGTTTCCCTTGAGAAGGAGCTCCAACTACAGGCTATAAAGTAACTATTGGCTCCTAAGGAGGAGGAGCCTTAGACTGATGCGGAGCAACCACATGTAGAGGTTCCAAGAGTGGAGACATTCACTCAAGTAGAGTCTTCCAAAGATGGACTGAAGTGCATAAGAGAAGCTAAAAAATTGTTGGAGGATGTGAGAGAGAATGTAGGAGCACCATCTTCTCAGTGCAGACAGTGGAGGTCACCTAAGAGGTAAATTGGATACATGGCCATTGCTGGTGAATGTGTTGAGACTGAGCCATCTACCTTTGAGGAAGTAGTGCAGCAACCAATTTGGGTTAATGTTATGGTAGAGGAGTATGACTCCATAGTTCGTAATAGTGTTTTGGACGTGGTTCCGAGACTAGAGAACAAGTCAGTTGTGACTTCCCATTGGCTTTACAAGGTAAAGCAATCTATTGATGGTGGTGTGGAGAAGGATAAGACAAGATTTTTTGCCCATGGATTTTCACAGGTCAAGAGGTGTTATAGCTCCAAATCTCACTCTTGAGGTTTGTGAAACTGCACTCATGGCCTAGGGCAACGCCTCCTTCCAGACCCGGTCCCAAATTTAAAAAAGCAGCGTTTTTCCCTATACGTGACATTTCCCTGAGCTAAACGCATGTATACGCGGGTCTGTGTATACCCAACCCACGTATATGTATAAAAACACTTAAAAAAAATAAATCTCCTTAATTTCAGGTGGAGATCAGGGTTTTACCTGTTGATCACCTGTTAGTGCCTGTGGCCCAACTGTTCCCAATGAATTCCCAACTAAAAAACTACTTTGGGAGAAGTATAAAAAGGCTTCTATGGGAAGGCCAAAGGGAGGAGAGAAGAGAGAGAAAGATTGCTATGCTGGGATTTCCCTGACCAGGTTTGAAGATCCTTGTGCCTTCTGCACTTCCGCCATCCTACAGGAAACCCTTGTTTCCTTGTGTGTGTTGATGATTTCATACTACTTGAGAGATCATGGAGTAAGTCATGGAAGGAGTTTGTTAAAGGCTTGAGACTAGACGAATCCAGGAGATGGTTTCGCTTGGACCCTGTGAAAGGATGACTCAGGTGAAATTATTCCTTTTCTATACTTTCTTTGTCTATAATAAAAGAAACACATGCCTTTGTTCTTGATATAAACCTTCTTCATGTTTTGATATTCATGTTATGATTCATATGTGATCGGTTGTTTAATTGCATAACTAACTACCTTTCCTTATAATATCAAGATGGTTTCTTTATGACATTTAGTCCATATACTGCTGCACTTTCTTGAATTGTTTGTTTTGTAGGTCAAAGGAGCAAAGGAACTCCAAGAAGGGTTTGGACCCTGGGAGGCTCTTCTCAAATTTAGGACCTTAGGTACGCCCCCTATTGTAGAGTTTTCTTATAGTAGCATTATGATTGCATGGAATGTGTGTTTCTTTGCATAGATAACCTTCACCCAAGACCCTAGGGGAGTTTATCCCACAACAGAATTGGTGACTCCGCTGGGGACAACACTATTGTTGTTCCTAGTTTGGGTGTATTCAAGCCAATAAGGGCTTAGCTGTCTATTTATCTTCTATTATTGTGTAGTCAGTGCCTGAATTGTGAGCTTTGATCTGTTTTTTCCAGACATTTTTTTATTTTTCTTGGAAGCTTTTTTATACGCTACTTCCTTTGTTTACAGAAGCGTATATACGCATATTTCCTTAATTGAACCTGCGTATACGCGAGTTTCCTTAAACCTTGTCGCGTATACACGCATCTGAGTGCAAACACAGTCGCGTATATCTTTAATTTTCAAGATTTTTGAAATCATTTTTGTTTCTGGAAAATTGTATGCTGGTCTGATTCAGTTTGGAACAATCACTGTTCTGTCACAGTCTTTAGTTTTACAGCAAGTGTCTTGTTTCAATTTCTCTCTAATTGTAAAAAGGTTGGTTTGGTTCTTTTTCTTGCAATCGTCATTTATTTTTTTTCTTGCTTAAGCACACAAGGTTTCTTGCAAGGAATCTTGGCTGCTCCATGTATTCAGGGTAGAAAGATTGATTTCAATCTTTGTGTTGAGTTTAGTTTTAATGACTTTTTGGTTTGCATGTTTGAACTAGTTTTATGACCATCTGCTTTTCTTGCTTTCTGAAATTCGTTTGTTCACGCTTTCTTGAAAGTTGTCTTTTCAATCTTTTGGTTTCCGTTGCCAAGCTCATCTCGCTGCTTGTTGATTGTTAAAAGCATTTCAAAGCACCCTTTTTTGTTGAGTTCCCACTTGTTTTGTGTCGTAAGCTCGCAACGTGATTCATTGCCTCTTTTTCGGTCATCAAGTTTCAGTCTTGTTAGATCATGTTTGAAAAGTCGTTTTTGAGTTGCTTTTGAAGGAAATTTTTTGAAACTTTGTTTTGCTTTCTTGAACTTTGTTTTGATTGAGTTTTCCTTTTTGTTAAGTGAAAGTGCCTACTTGTTTGTCTTCATCTTGCTTTTAGTGCTTAGAAAAGATAAGCAACAAAAACTTATATTCCATCTAAACATTTAAGTGGCAAATCTAAAATCGATAAACAAGCAACTTCCATCTTTTGATTTAAGAGTAGTTTTGAATCTTGCATCGGCATGCATTTATTGCATTAGGATTAGTTTGTGCATCTTTCTAGGCATTTATAGTTTTGTTAGCTTTTGTGAGTGTGAAGTTTGAAAAGAAGAAAATCGTACTTTTATTTGAAGTTCCTCTGAACCCTATAGAAATTGCTTTTCATCGAAAAATGAAAAACAAGTGCATGTGCATGTAGTTTGGTTTTATTAATTTCTTTTACATCATAACACCACTAGTTTCACTTTCGTTATCCCTTGACTTAAATAACATCCCATTAAAATCATGCTAATTTAAAATAACTAGAACTTTATATTTGTCAGTTAGATACATCAACAAGTTTTAGGATATTTCAGGGCCTTGGATTAGGTGTGTGGAGAGTTAACTCTCCAAGGACATTTTAAACTGTCAAACATAGGAGTCTGGATAATGAGTGAAAATCCAATAGCATTAGGAAGACCAGGAAAGCTCTGGTTCTGGGAGTTAAGCACGAGGGTCTGTAAAGACATCGAAGAGAGATACCCCCTCTCCTACTTGAACTTACCTCACGATTATTCCACTTGGCTTCTAATACGAGTTGGTGACCTTAGTTTCTACTCCTAGGGATCTACACAGGTGGCTGCGGAGGGGAATCCTATGGCACCTGAGGTCGACATTGTATCACTCTCAACGATACTACTGGAGTGCACCTTTGCCAAGCTTGGGGGCTTGCACTGGCGTAGGTTGTTGTTAGGAGGTCAGCATAACTTCCTCTGTTACCTTGATTGATAGGACTGGGCCATCATTATTACAGACTATCTTCGGAAGGCCCCTTACTTCACTTTCTCATATTTTGGTGTTCGTCCTAATCACCCAGAGCGGAAATACTTGGAAGTTGTTTGACTGGCTAATATCTTTCGGGACTTTATAGTGTGTGCTTTGTGCTCCTAGTTAGCCTAGCTTTCAATTTTTTGAGTCTTTATTTAGATCTTAACAAAAAATTCAAAGTGGCTGACCGATCGCCTAGATGGTCTCGAAGACTTCATGGTCTTTCACCACCAAGTTCAGAGCCTTCACCTAGAAGGCGTATAGGTAATACTGTCGGTGGGTTTCGTCCCATGGCAGCTGACGCATCGAGGATTGATCCTCCCCTCGGGGGCATCAGTGCTCAAGATAGACCTGGTACTTCCATAGGACAAGAGAGAAGTACTCTTGTACTTTCTCGAGTTCTCTTTTGGACGTAAGATAACGTAGCGGTAGAAGAAATCTCAGAGTCATGAGTGGCTCTGAATTCTCCCCTACCTCCTAGTCATTCAGAAGTGTTACAATACGTTGGGTCTCTAACACATCGATCGTCAAGTCCAGGTCACATAACGCACTTACCATTGATGACCACTACTAGAAGCATGGCTTCTATTACAAGTGCTACGATTGTGCAGACTCCAATATCTGTACAAGGGGGAGGAATGATTTCCATCCCCTTTGCTTCTTTGTTGGGGTCTTTTGCTGGCACATCTTTAGTTGGGACTACCTCCATTCCTTCTACAAGTGGAAACTCCCAAACCAATGCTTTTAGTTCTGGATTTTTCCCATTTGGCACCCATTCATAGGGTATTCCGTCAGTTCCGTTTAGTGCCGCCACATCCATGATGGGTGGATCGGATTCATTCCAGGGTTTTCCTTTTGGAAGTGGTCACATACCACATTCCAACCCGACAATTGGATCTATGCCTTTCTCTTCTTTAGGACAAGGTAGCAATCCTTTTCAAGGTTGCGCTAACCCTGCGGTTAGTAGTATGGGAATTGGGAATTCGTTTCTCTGCCAACAAGGGACTAGGCCGTACTCCATGGTTAGTTCATTCCGAAGTATTCCTCCCCTAGCCTCTGCATGGGATCCTTATCAGGGGTTGTCTGCTCCTTATAATCCTTTAGGAGGAAGCTTCACCGGTTATGGAGGTTTTGCGACCGGAGTTGGTCAAACTCTAAGTTATGCTGGGTCACAAGGCATGCCTTTTGGTTTAGCTGGTTCTGTAGGTTCCTTCAGGCAGCCTGGTACCTTCCAAAATCCAGGCCCATCTTTTCAGAACTTTGGGAGTTCTGCTCAGTCTGGGTGGAACCCCCAAGGTCCTCTTAGGCTTCCGTTTCTGGCAACTTTGAACGTGCCAGACCTCACAAAGTTAACAAATGATCCAATCAAATATAATCTGACCTGGCCTCCAGTCCCAACCAAACTTCCTTCGGACATTCCAAAATTCGAAGGGAAGAGCGGTGAGGACCTGGGCAACCATGTGACCACATTCCATTTGTGGTGCTTGTCGAACTCCCATATTGATGATTCAGTTAGGTTGAGACTTTTTCAGTGCACCTTGACTAGTAATGCGGCTAAATGGTATATAGAGTTGTCAGGGGGCAGCTTTACATCTTTTGCTGACTTAGCTAATATGTTCTTAAATCATTTCCAATTTCCTGTCCGTTATGATGCCGGAACTGAACTTCTGGCCAATTTTCATCAGGACAGGGCAACTCACTTTTCTAACCATATTCAGGAATGGAAATGGAGAAAGAGGCTCATAAAAGTTGAAATCCCTCCGGAATACCGTCTCAAATGGTTTTTGAAATCTTTACAACCTGAGATCTCTAAGGATGTCTCGATGTCTGGAGTTTACTCCGAGGAGCAAGCCATTTTTAGAGCCCATCAATTAGAATTCATCTACTCTCAGTCTAGGATCCTACAAAAATACTTGCTAGATGCTCCTAGGTCAAGGGTTAACATAACTAAGTCGAAGCCAGGTCCCCATGGGGATGGTATCATTGGATCGGTAGAAACGAATGCGGTGAACTTGTTGAACCAATTCCAGTAGTTGTCATTACAAACTGCTTCAAACAACCAAGTCACATCGTCTACTACTTCGTCTTCCCAACCCTCTTCGATTAATTTCGTCCAATCTGATAATCCCAAAGGAAATAAAAACTCCAACGGGAAAAAGAAAGGATGAGGTAAGAAAAAGAATCAGGATTGGAAGGCTGACACAAATAATTGCGGCAATAATGCTGGTGGGGGTAGAAAGGAGTCTAAAACGAAAGTTAAGTTTCCATGAAAGTTGTGTAGTGGAGACCATTTAACTCATCTCTGCCCGAAGATTTAGGATGCTCAGCGGTTGTTAGGGCAGCAAGGGACTTCTAGTTCTCAAGCTGTGTTAACTAACCCTTTTCCCCAAGGGAAGCAATTGCTTGCTGGCACGAGTTCAAATCCTGGTACCTCCTCAGGGGGTAGCCACGAAGGGGAAAAATCATCGAAATTTTTCATGATGGGTTCTAATGTACATGTGGCTACTCAGTCACGTGATTACAGTGAAGGAAAAACTTCCAAGGACAAAACTGCTCCCGGAAATACCGACCTTCATATTGAGTGACCCCCTGTTAAGACTATACCACGGATACCGAAAGGTTCCACTAAACACCCGACTATCAATCCTAATGTTAGGGCTGCCAAGAATTATTCCATTGTGGAGGATCTGGCCCAGAGTCCATGTGCCATGTCTACTTTAGAGGTTCTCCAGTCGTGTTCGGCTCAGTGAAGTGCTTTACTATCGGCAATTGGGTCATTTGATCCAACCAATTCTTTAGTGCTCACTTTTGACATGTTAAATGTCAAAAAGCAACTCCCTCATCACATGGCTTTCCAGATAAAGTCTACATACCGAAAGATTAATATTTTTCACACCGTTATTGATGAGGGAGCTTCCACGTGCGTGATGTCAATGTCTTGCTGGAAGGCCACTAGATCTCCTTCAGCTGTTCCTTCACCTACCCTTCTAACTGCGTTTGATGGGCATTCTCACAAGTCGCATGGGATTATCCCGGCCTTTCCTATATGTGTTGGAGGAAAGGTCGTCATAGATGCTAACCTAGACTATAATATCCTCTTAGGAAGGAATTGGGTATACGAGATGGATGTCATCGTTTCGACTTTATTTCGTGTCATCTACTTTCCTCATGAAGGGAAAATTGTTAAGGTTGATCAATTGGATTATTGTCCAGTTGATCCTCAAGCAACTTCTGACTCTATTTTCCCCTTAGTGGATAACCCTCACCCGCCTACTAAGAATCTAAGAGTTGGGATGTATTCCTCATTGATGGGTACTTTTGAGTTTCCCTCTCCTATCGCTCGAATCAATGTCATTTCATCATCCAAGGAGTCTCCTCGAGAAGGGTTCTTCCGAACTCATTATTTTTTAGACCCTTAGACCTTGCCTTCACCTACGACCACATTAGCTGATGGACAAGTAAATGGAATGCCATCCTCTATGTCTGCGGCTGAGCTTAGATATCAGTCTATCGTTAACTCCACAAATGACCACTTTGCTCCTTCTTCCGAAGAGGAGCTTGAGGGTTATGTGGCCTCGGCTTGGGCCTTTGATTCCACCTCCGCCTTGTACTGCTTAGATATGGTTTTACCTTTTGAAGAAGAAATCCTCGAAGTGATGATGGGTGTAGATCAACCTTGGGAAGACTTACACCATTGTTCATATTTCCTTCCTCCATTGCAAGTAGTGGAATCTAGGTTCTCCAAGCTATTCACTAGTGAGGTTTGTAAGATATCGAATCCTTTGGCTTCAGCACACTTTCGTGCCAAAGGTAATATGTCGGTGATCTCAGAAAAGATGTCTATAAACATATCTAGGGACCCTAACGTGATTGAGAATCTCTTCATCGGAATTGAATGTTTCCTTGAAGAAGTGCAAATTTACACCGCCCTTTTTAAAGAATTTCGAGATGTATTTGCTTGGTCTTATGAGGAAATGCCTAGCATTGATCCTTCTATAGTTCAGCATGAGATCAAGACGTATGAAAACGCTAAGCCAGTTCGTCAAAGACTTTGACCGGTTAATCCTAGGAAAGCGGCAACCATTAAAGCTGAAGCAGAGAAGCTGCTCAAGGCGGGTTTTATATACCCTGTTCCTCTTACTGATTGGGTTTCAAATCTAGTCCCTGTAGATAAAAAACAAGGAACAATCCGAGTATGCATTGACTTTAGGGACTTAAACAAAGCTTGTTCGAAAGATAATTACCCCATGCCATTCATTGATCAGATTATTGATGAGTGTGCGGGTAATGAAATTTTCTCCTTCATGGATGGTTTTTCTGGTTATAATCAAATTTCTATCCATCCTGAAGATCAACATAAGACATCTTTTATATGTCCCTGGGGTACCTTTGCATACAGACAGATGCCATTTGGTCTCAAAACTGCTAGAGCCACTTTCCAGTGGGCCATGTCATATGCTTTCCATGACATCAAACATATCATCGAAGCATACTTGGATGATCTCGCTACTCATTCTCGAAAAAGAACTGATCATCCTAGTCACCTTCGAATGGTTTTTGAGCAATGTCATTTTTATAAAATCCGGTTGAATCCAAACAAGTGCATTTTTGCGGTTAGGTCTGGTCGGTTGTTAGGGTTCATCGTGTCAAATGAAGGGATTAGAGTTGATCCCTTCGAGGTAGAAGTGATAGTCCAGTTGCCTCCCCCATCCTCCATTCGACAACTTCAAAGTCTTCAAGGGAAGACTAATTTCTTAAGATGGTTTATAGCGAACTATATCGAGATCACTAAAGGGTTTATGCATTTGATCCGCAAAGGGGTTCCATTCGTGTGGGACGACTTTGCACAGTGGCCGTTTGATGCTTTGAAAAAGGCATTAGTCTCTGCCCCGCTTTTGAGTCCACTGGATTATGGTAGGGACTTCCTTTTATATCTCGCTGCAGTAGAATCAACCATTGGTATGGTTCTCGTTTAGGAAGATGATGCTCTCATAGAGCACGTGACTTATTACTTGAGCCAAGGCTTGATAGGTCCTAAACTTCGCTATTCTCAAGTTGAGAAGTTGGCCTTGGCAGCTGTCCACGCTGTCTAGCGGCTCCATCATATATTCTGCTACGCAAAACTTTTGTCTTGGCAGCATTCAATCCATTTCAGTTTGTCCTCAGTAGGCGAGTGATTGGGGGCAAATATAATTGATGGATTGTCATTCTACAAGAATTTTATCTCGAGTTCTTGTCCGCTAAGTCCAAGAAATATATGGTTTTTGCCAAGCTAATTTCTGAGCTGCCTTGTGGAGAGGATACTGTTTATGAGGAAAGTTTTCCCGACGAACATTTATTCCTCATCTCTTCACTCAACCCTTGGTATGGAGATATCATTGTTTATCTCCAGACTTCGAAGTTTCCCTTTGCTTTCTCTAAGGATGAACGTCGTAAATTACGTCACCTCGCTAAAAATTACGTCATCATTGGTGACACATTATATCATCGGGGGGTTGATTCAATCCTTCAGTGCTATTTAACCTTAGAGGAGGCAGATTCTGTGCTAAATGACTACCACAGTGGAGCTTGTGGTGGTCATCTATTAGGGCTTGCTACAGCTCAGCGTATCTTGCGTGCCGACTATTTTTTGCCTTCACTCTTCAAATATTGTATTGAAGCGGTCAAATGCTGTCACCCATGCCAAGTTTATACACGGAAGATGCGCACACATCCAGCTCCTCTTTTTCCCATTTGTCACTGTCAGTCCCTTTACTAAGTGGGGTATTGATTTTACGACTTGTCATCCACCTTCAGCAGCGAATCACAAGTATATTATCGTGGCCGTTGACTACTTCACAAAGTGGGCTGAGGCCATGTCCACTTATAAAAATGATAGTGAGATAGCATCATTGTTCCTTTTTAATCAGATTATCTCAAGGTTCGGTATCCCAAGAGAGATTTTCACTGATCATGGCAGTGATTTCCAGAATCAACTAATGTCTGAATTGGCTCTCAAGCTAGGTTTCCGGCAGGAACATTCATCTCCTTATTATCCTCAGGCCAATGGACAGGTTGAGGCAGTAAACAAAACTCTTAAGATGATCCTGCAAAGGACAATTGATAAAAATAGATCCAATTACCATCCTATGTTGTATCCGGCTCTATGGGCATACCGAAGCTCTGTCAAGACTGCTACTTTCAGTTAGTTTATGGGTGGAATCTATCTTTCCTGTCGAATGTGAAACTCCATCTCTTAAGTTAGCTATTGAGCTCCTTCCAGAGACCTTTTGTCTCAAAGAGAGCCCCCTTCACTTGGAGCACCTCGATGAGCAGCATCGAGATGTAGCCACAATAAACGAGGCTCATAAGAAAAGGGTTAAAACCCAGTATGATAAAGCTGTCCGTCCTCATGTCTTTTCTGAAGGTGACCTCGTCTTGGTCTATGACCAAGATAAGAACACCTTGGGGGCAGGCAAATTCAAACCTATGTGGTACGGTCCCTTCATAATTAAACAAGTTTTAACAAAAGGGTCGTATGAGTTAATTGATTTCGAAGGAAACAAATTGGTGGAACCCCGAAACGTGCTCTACCTTAAGAAGTACTTTGCTTAAGTAGTAGCTAGGCAATGGCTTATTTGTACATTATGTATATTTATGCTTATTTTGTTGAGAGTTTGTGATATCAACACATTTTGGTATGCTTTGGTAGGTGTTGATGGATGACTTGGTTTATTTTGGATTCGCCGATGGTGCTAGTCGGCACACTCAGAATCTTGCTTCTGTAGCTTGGGTACTGTATTATCCAACTGGTCAATTGATGGTATCAAGGGGAGTATGCATCGGTCCTGCTTCAAACAATATGGCTGAGTATACTGCCGTCATTAATTTGCAATCTGAGGCAATTTCTCACGAAATCGACTCATTGGTAGTTTATCTTGATTCACAATTGATAGTGTCACAATTAAATAACATTTATCGGGTAAGGGATCCATGTTTATATCGCCGGTATTTGAGGGTGAGGTTGTTGCAAAGATCATTTACTTATATTAATTATTTTCATATTCCAATATCTCATAATTAGTTAGCTGATTCTATCGTTAATTAAGCATTAGACTGGCACATCAATCATTCATCACAATAAATTAAGCATAAAAAATTCAAACTGTATATATATATATATATATCATAAAGCGTCTCGAGTATACATAAGTCTGTTCAAGGAATATACAAAATTGGGACTCAAATGCCCATAATCATGTCCACTATGTCTAATTCCCCGGCACAGGATGAGTGGCTAAGTAGGCAACTATTGCATTGGCTACACGCCTAAAAGTGCGGACCCAGTCACGTGGCATGCCAACCACATGACGTTGCATCTCTATAGGAAGGTCCTCTACCACCGCCATCGGTACTCGGTGGGTCAGCCTCCCCAAATGTTGTTGAACTATGTGTAGAGCTTGTTTCGTGGCTACAGCCACCTCTTCGGCCCCTTGGCCGTGACACTTGTGCCCTGGGAACTCATCTGGTCGTATAGGCCCAATATCTGGAACATGATCATTATATTAGTCATTTGGATCCTATCAAAAACATTTTCAAAGTTCATTATTATATTTGAAAAATCAAAAATCACTTACCAATGTCGCCCCATGCTGCGGTCGGTGGTAATGCTAGATCGGGATCTCCTCGAAAATCCAACCCCGCATAGGGGTAGTCATCAATGGCGATGATTCACTGATCCCACCAGGAAAAGAAATCATCGTTGAAAGCAGTCCATGGGACCTCCCCACCTCCCAGACGTTTCATCAGGTCAGCCCACCTGCCCATTCGAGGATCTCGCGGGTTGCTGATTGAAACTGGTACTCTAGGACGAAGCGTAGGGACTCTTTCGAAGAAGAAAGAGCACAAAATAGTCCCATAACCGAAGTTTTTGGTCTGTCCTCTCTTGATAGAAGTGAGTTGGCTTTTCATGCTAGCCAAAAGAGGAGTACACCAATCAAACATTGTGGTGAGACAGTCAACCGCCACGCTCATGTTGAGCCGTGATGCCTGATGCAGAGAAGCAGATCCGTTCACTCGAGCTATGATGAACAGGATTATCCTCAGTGGTAGACTTGCCACATGTGTGATGGAAATCTAACTTTTGAATTTCTTTGGATGTCTCGGGCAATATATCTGTACGTAGTCCTCTATGGAGAGACTGCTCCGTGTTCTCCCCTAGGAGTGTACTACCTCTCCCCTTCGGGAAAGGCCTATAATGAAATAGATATCTTCCACTTCTATCCTGAGTGGCATCTAGTCGATCATAAAAGCATCCTCCTCAATGTTCCAGTAATCAAGAAGCATCTCAAGCAGACATGTGTTTGCTTTCATATTTGGTAATTTGAAGAACTTAAGCAAACCGCATCCCCGTAATGCATCCAAAGCCTCAAGACTATTCATAACTTCTTCATCTACTGCGGTATGCTCTCTTTCTCAAAGGTGATTGTCATCCTGAAGAAAAAATCATTTTCAACTATTAGTTTTTATGTTTGAAATGTCTATGGCATATACGCAGGTCCCCTTTACACACAGTCATGTGTAGGGCCCGCGTATACGCCGCAGAGAAAATTTTGGCAACAAACTCAATGGTGAAACATTAATTAAAAATTCTAAAAATAATCACAATCAATTACAAGTTAAGAATGAGGGTTACCTGGAGATTTTGGAGGATTTTGAATGGTTGAATTTGGCATATGGGAAGTTAGCTCCTTTTGCTCCAGTTCTTTGCTCTCAAACTCAAATGGTGAAAAAGGTGAGTCCAAAAACCTTTTTATAAGCTTTGAAAATGTCAATTTTTTTCAAAACTTGATTTTGTTTGGTCTCATGTAACTTTTAACTTGGGAGCTTGGAATGTCGAGAATGGTTTGATTTTCAGGACATTTTGGACGTTTTTGGCAGTTTCGAGACGGTTCCATGACCGCTGACCTGTCATGGCAGGTATCGTTTTCTCACTGGCATATAGGTTAGGGAAGCCATTTTTTTTGTTGCATCATGCATACTAGCCTCCTTCTGTTGATACACTTGGCATAGGGTCGATCCCATCGTGTTATGGTTCGCAAACCATCTTCACTCGCCAATTCTTTAAATCTTGACACGATGGTAGAGCCATCCTTTACATGGGCATCCTAGTTAGCACCTCACTGACATTTTTTGCCCATGCTGCTCCGATTTGAGTAGGCTTGGGAGTCCTCTCTAGTCCCTCCATGACTTATACGATGAACACTCATTCCTCTTTGCTTCTTCATTTCGTTCTGGCCTTATACCCTAGAGGCTCCTTTGTGTTGAGTTGTACTACTGCATTGCATTTTGACTATTTGCACATTTTGGCCTTAAGCCAGCTTCACTTGGACTCGTGTTTAAGCCAACTTTTGACCATGACAACTGCAAAATAAAACTTGCATACCTTTGACCTCTGCAGCTTGACACACCTTGACCCGTGGAAGGAACACACCTTTGAGTGTCTCTGTCCAGTTTTTGCCTCCCTGCATTGAGCATAGGAATGTTCCAATCCTAGGAACTAGATCATCTGCTTCACTGACACTCATTCTTTCCATTGTACTATAGCATTATTTTATTCTTTTTCCAGCTTTAAAGAAAAAGACCAAAAAAATTATATATTCCAAAAAAGAGCGAGAATGGGACAGTATTTCCATTTATTGTTGGTATCTAGAGTCAGTCGTGTCGCCCTTGAACAAATCACTCGAAACAAAGTCTCCTCCACTTGGGTGGGATTTAGTTTGACTTAGGTATGCCTTAACCTTATTATTGAGTCATTTCTCCCCCAATTGGTTATCTCTTCCAATCATATGGAGGGTTCGTTTGTGCCTCCTGCGCAACGAGCTTATACATAGTCATCATATGCTGCCACTTAGTCACATTGAGTCGTGCTTTTGTTCAAGGGAAGCTAGCCTGAGTCGGCCTCTCTGCGGTGTCTCTTGACTTATTTTTCAATCAGCCATCCCTGGTTGTCAATGCTATGTCTATCATCACATCAGTTATATTGGTCCTTTACTCGTGCCGGTTTGAGAAGGTCTCCATTGACTTCTTGTTGGTGGGTCTTGTCCTTATCGATGACGACATCTTGCTCTGAGGATAGGCCTAGAGCTACATCCTGACCCTATTTTCATTATTGATAGGTCACCTTGTGCTCAGCATCAATCAATATCATGGGTTTTTGACTGAGTGGTTTCCCTTGTGTTCGACTTCAGCTTACATTATCACACATTGGGATTTGTGCAGTACCTTGGTTTCCATTTGACCCTATTGGTGGATACCTTGCCTCTGGGTCAACTTTCATTATTGGTTGGTTCAGAGGGTTTTTTCGTGCGCTAGCCACATCTTGTGTACGCCGGAAACGTACTTCGGTTGGGTTACTACATCTTTTTCATCTAATTCCTTCCACATTATTTGCCTATGGGTTACACTCATGCTAGATTGATGGAGGATGCCTTAATGCCTTCCTTCTAGCGGCTCTTTCCTTATCGACTTCAACTTATTGCTTTGGGGCAAAGATCTAGAGTTTATTTGGTAGTACCTTGGGGTTTGCAGTCATTAGTGGCAGATCCTTCGCTATCGATAGTGGGAAACCATCATTGTCTCCTGATCGATAGATTCTTACAGGTGTTCGACTCCAGTTCATCTATTCACACTTGTTGGATTGTACTGGGTACCTTGACGCTCATTATCATTATCGGTGAGTTGTCTCATGTTTGTTAACGGTATACATCAATGAAGGTAATCAAACAATTTCTCACATGGTCGACTTCAGATCATTTATTCCCATGCTGTAGAAATGTACCATGGTGGTCAGTGAAGACCTCAGGTTGTATCAGCATTTGTTGGGTCACTTGACAGTTGCTCCCATTGCTGCTAGTAGACACCACTTCACCTTATATGTTGCAGTCATTCATGATGACATTTTATATGCTGGCACCTGAGTTTGTAGTGTAGTACCATCTTATTCCATCATGTTCATTTGGTACTTTTTGGGATCTGCCTTTGATATCAGTGATCCGCTTCATCTTTTAGCATCATTGACATTCGTATATGTGACTTTCAGACATGTACTTGTTCGATCATGATCAGATGATCCATTATGTATTTTCCAGTCATTTATACTTGTATACTTGGTGGATCCGCTTGTACTTGATATGCGGACATGCTGTATTTTCTCTGAGCATGGGTATGCCCACCTTAGAGAGTGTTTCTTTCTGATCTCCTTTTGTGGCTTGGCAGGCTTAATTCTGGTGCAGTCCTTCTCAATCTTCGACAGATTTCCTTTCCATGAACTTTCTTAATACATTTCAACAATCATCTACCCCTTCTAACCTCATATATTAGGGGGCATTTGTTATAGCTCCAAATCTCACTCTTGAGGTTTGTGAAGCTGAACTCATGGCCTAGGGCAACCCCTCCTTCCAGACCTGGTCCCAAATTTAAAAAAGCAATGTTTTTACCCTATACATGACATTTCCCTGAGCTAAACGCGTGTATACGCGGGTCTGTGTATACCCAATCCACGTATATGTACAAAAACACTTAAAAAAATTAAATCTCCTTAATTTTGGGCGGAGATCATGGGTTTTAGCTATTGATCACCTATTAGTGCCCATGGCCCAACTGTTCCCAACGAATTCCCAACTAAAAGACTACTTTGGGAGAAGTATAAAAAGGCTTCTATGGGAAGGCCAAAGGGAGAAGAGAAGAGAGAGAAAGATTGCTATGCTGGGATTTCCCTGACCAGGTTTGAAGATCCTTGTGCCTTCTGCACTTCCCCCATCCTACAGGAAACCCTTGTTTCCTTGTGTGTGTTGATGATTTCATACTACTTGAGAGATCATGGAGTAAGTCATGGAAGGAGTTTGTTAAAGGCTTGAGACTGGACGAATCTGGGAGACGGTTCCGCTTGGAGCCTACGAAAGGACGACTCAGGTGAAATTGTTCCTTTTCTGTACTTTCTTTGTCTATAATAAAAGAAACACATGTCTTTGTTCCTGATATAAACCTTCTTCATGTTTTGATATGTTATGATTCATATGTGATTGGTTGTTTAATTGCATAAGTAACTACCTTTCCTTATAATATGAAGATGGTTTCTTTATGATGTTTAGTCCATATACTGCTGCACTTTCTTGAATTGTTTGTTTTGCAGGTCAAAGGAGCAAAGAAACTCCAAGAAGGGTTTGGACCTTGGGAGGCTCTTCTCAAACGTAGGACCTCAGGTACACCCCCTATTGTATAGTTTTCTTATAGTAGCATTATGATTGCATGGAATGTGTGTTTCTTTGCATAGATAACCTTTAGTCTGCTAGGGTATTCACCCAAGGCCCTAGGGGAGTTTATCACACAACAAGGGGTTGGACTATGATGAGACTTTTGCTCCTGTTGCAAGGTACTCATCTATAAAATCTATGTTGGTACTATCAACACGGATGGGTTGGAAGATCCATCAGATGGATGTGAAGAATGCATTCCTCAATGGCCAGATTGAGGAAGAGGTGTACATAGAGCAACTGGAATGTTTTGAGACCTTCGATCGTGAGTCACATGTGTGCCGACTCAAGAGAGCTTTGTATGCATTGAACCAAGCACCTCGTGCTTGGTACACCAGGATAGAAAACCACTTCACCGGGTTGGGCTTCACAAAGAGTGAAGCGAATGTGAACTGATACCACATCGTGGTGAAAGGTCAGTTGTTGATCATCGTACTTTATGTTGATGATCTCATAATGACTGGTGATGATCATTTGATCATGTCTTGCAAGGAGGAACTTGCAAGAGAATTCGAGATGAAAGACATGGTTCTCACACATTACTTCCTTGGCATGGAAGTGTGGTAGAAGGATGGGGAGTTGTTTGTGTCTCAAGGAAATATGCCAACGAGATACTCAGGAGATTCGACATGGAGAAGTGCAAGCCCATGCAGACTACTTTAGCAGGTAATTAGAGGAAGTGGGTTTCTACTTCAAGAGAAGTGGTAAAGGCTACTATGTATAGGCAGCTTGTGGGTTCACTGATGTACTTAATGAACACACGACCATATTTGTGCTATGAACACATATTGCATTAAAATTAGAAAAAAGGTATTACAAGGACCTTACCAGAATTGAGTTTCTTAGTTATTTTTAAATTCTATATCCACTATTTACTTCCAAATTTAATGAAATACATCTTTATGTGATGAACCAGCTGAGTCAAGTGATGGTTCAGCCTACCAAGATGTTTTGGAAGGTGGCAAAGCATGTATTGAGATACCTCAGAAGTACATCTTAGTATGGATTATGGTACAGATAGTCAAAGGGAGTGAAGCTAGAGGGCTTCAATGATGCATATTGGGCAGGGAGTCCATCAGATCGGAAGAGCACATCAGGAGGGATTTTCAACCTTGGGTTAGTAGCAGTTCCTTGCTACAACATGAAACAAAGGTCAGTTGCACTCATCTCAGCAAAGGCAAAATACACGACTGCAAGTTAGGCAGAATGTGAGGCCATCTAGATGCGGAAAATTCTAGTTGGTTTGTTTGATCAAAGGATGGATCCAATTGTGATCTATTATGATAATCAAAGTTGTATCAAACTCTCTGAGAATCTAGTATTTCATGATAGGTCCAAGCACATCAACATCAGTATCATCATCTCATAGATTGTGTAGCGAGGAGGATCATGTTGCTGCAGTATATTCGATAGAGGAGCAAGATGCTGACATTTTGACAAAGTCATTGTCAAAGTGTAAATTCGAGTTCTATAGAGATAGGATCAGGGTGGCAGAGAATCCCTTTCTTGTTGAGAGGGAGTGTTGAAATATGGCAACAAGACTATTCCAATTTAATTTGTCCTTGAAATAAATTGTGTATTAAAATTGAATTTAGTCTTAACAACTACTTGGAAATAATTAATTTATTTATTTTAAATTAATCAGTTGGATAAATTCAATTTAGAAGTCTTTCTGAGGTCATGCAAGAGTTATCCCTTAAGTTAAGGAGATAAGATTGAGTTATATTTGAGTTGTAATCAGTTAACTCAATTTACTGGGTTAAGTCCAGTTAGATTAGTTCCGAACTCTTTTAGGAACTAATTGTGAGTTAACAGTCGGTTGATGCATTAATGCACTCAACTAGTGCTACTCCAGTTAACTGAAGATTCCCTCATCAGAAACTCATGCATGTCTATTTTGAGAAAGACCTAGTTGAGATTAATGTTCAAGGATAGTGTACTATTAGTTGCATGTGTTTTCTTATGGAAAAAACTCATGCATGCAGTCAAGGATTCATCCTTGAGGATTGCGCAGTTTTGAGGGGTTGGTTTTACACTTGGTAAAAGGTAAATCATCCACAAGTAACAACGCAAGGAAATAGGAGCTTGGAGGGCAGAGAGGAAGGTTGGAGAGAAGCCAAGATTTCCTGTGAGCATTTGTGAGGATTGCACTGAGAGCTAGCTAGCTGTGAGAGCTAAGGCTTTGTATAATCCCTATGTATTTCCACCACGTATGATAATACAATAGTGTGGGGTTTTTTAGTTGAGGCTTTCCCCAAAACATTTTCATTTGTATTGCGCGATTGATTCTTCTTCTTCTGGTAATATTGTTCAACCAATCTTTAAGCTTCTGCAAACTGATAGTAGAAGTAGGTTATAGTATTTTGATTTGATTTATATTACATTATCTGTTGAAAATGACAACAGGAAATGCTAAAAATAGAAGTGCTAAAAAATAGCACTGGTATAAATAGCGGTTCAAGTACCAGTGTTGGACTTAGCAACAAAGAATGAAAAATGGAAGTTCTATAAATAGCATTGCTAAAAATAGCAGTTCAGGATAGATTCCTATTTTAGTTAGTCCTTGAACTAAAATAGTGAAGTAAAATTCGAATTTGATCTTAACAGCTGTTTGTAAAATAATTAATTAATTCATCTTGAGCTAATTAGTTGTAGAAAATCAAACATGAAATCTATGTATTGAGATGCAACCGTTTCTCCATTAATTGAGGAATTTATCCATCAATTAAAGAGATAAGGATGAGTTGTAATATTGAGTTGTAATTAGTTGGCTCAGTTAACTAATTCAAGTCTAGTTAGATTAATTCAAACAGTTTTTTGAATTAATTGTGAGTTCAGTTAGTTAATGCTTACATGCATGTAACTGTTGCACTTCAGATAAATGAATATTGTCTCATAAATAACTCATGCATGCTAGTTTAGACAAATATTGAGTTGATATTAGAGGAGTACTATTAGTTGGATGGATTTTTCCTATAAAGGAAACTCATCTATGTAGAAGGATTTATCTCCTTTAGGATTGCGCAGTTAGATGAGAGGTTAGTGAGTGTGTGAAGAGGCCAATTCACACAAGTGGCAGCACTGGACCCCAAGGAAAACCGTGCAAGGAAATAGGAGGTTTGGAGGGTAGAGGAGAAGGTTGTGAGAGCCTTTGATTGTCTATGAGAAGCATTGTTTGATTGCAGAGAGAGAAGGATAGCTTGAGAGCTGATTATTTTTGTAACTTGAACAAGATTTCCACTTGTATGATAATACAAAAATTGGGGTTTTAGGTTGAGGGTTTCCCTGGGTTATTTCTTCTGTGTTATGTGTGATTGATTTCTAATTCTCAGTTATATGTGTTCTCTTGATCTTGCTCAATTCGATTCAGCTTCCGCAAAGGGTTGTAGAAGTAGATATTGTATTGTGTTTTAGTATATTGCATAATTTGTTGATCTACAGTGGGAATTTCTACATGGTATAGGAGCAAAGGTGATCAAGGTGAATAACAATATACAAGAAGGAGAAGTTCAAAGTTTATGGTTCCTAAATATAGAAATTGAGTTCTTATTACATTTCAATTTCACCGATGGCGCTCAGTGGTTTAAGACTTGAGTATGTCCTTGATGGTAGCCTGAATTATATAGCCTGGAAGGATCACATGGAGGCAGTATTAGAGGATAACGGTCTAAAGGACTTCATTGATCAAGAAGTACCCAAGCCAACTGATGCTACTCAACTAGCAAAATGGAAGAAATGTGTGGCTAGAACAAGGAGAATACCCCTGGAGGGAGTTCGAGACCACACTGTCTTGAGCCTCCATGGGAAGGAGACACCATTTTCGATGTGGAAAACATTGAAACATCTATATCAGAACAGTAGCAATCAGAGGAAGTTGGCGCTGAAAGACAAGATTTGTAAGATCAATTGTGAAAAGTGTGACACGATCTCTACATATTTGAACAAGATCATCACCTGCAGGGATGAGCTTGGAAGTATAGGGATCATGACATGCTGATAATGACATGGTGAGTCTTTCAATCCTCTATCTTCCTAAGAGTTGGCATAGTTGCCAGATTGGGA
Source organism: Pinus taeda (assembly GCA_000404065.3). Taxonomy (NCBI): domain Eukaryota; kingdom Viridiplantae; phylum Streptophyta; class Pinopsida; order Pinales; family Pinaceae; genus Pinus; species Pinus taeda. The sequence goes on along the minus strand of APFE030407012.1, from coordinate 30,789 downwards.
ATGACTTTGCTCAGATCTAATGTAGGAGGAGATATGGAGAAGCACCATAGATGGATCTTCTTCATCCAAGGAGGATGAAGAAAATTGCGCCTTAGTGAGTAAGGCAAATAAAGGGAAGGAGAAGGATTCTCATCCCAAATTGAGTTCTTCCTATGGTGGGAAGAAGTTTGACAAATCGAAAGCTCGATGCTTTCATTGTCATGAGGTGGGCCATTTTGCCACAAATTGTCCACTAAGGAAATCCAAGAAGGGATCCCTGGAAGGATCAGAAGGTGAGGCATTAGCCTCACAATTCAAGTTGGATTTCACACTTTTCGCATGCATGGTTTCATCCATGGTGGTAAGTAGTTGGTTTCTTCACAATGGAGCTTCTTTCCACATGACCTGCGATAAGAGTTTGTTCAGTACCTTGGAGGAGAAGGATCCCCAGATGGAGATCGTGATGGGTAATAATGAAAAGTATAGTGTCTTAGGTACCAAGACTGAAGAAAAATTTGGTGTGGATCGCAATGCTGGAAGATAGAGGCTATGATGTAGTCTTTAGTAAGGGAAAGGTTTTCCTTCGACACATCACCATGAGACAGGTGAAGCAGATCGATTCATGAGTCAAGAACCTGTATGCTCTTGAGGTTCAAGATGCATGCAAAGCCTTGAGGAGCAAGGCAACTAATGGAGACTTGGTGGTTGAGAGGGAGAGTACATTACCTCTCAACATGCAGCCATAGGAGAAGTCTCAGACAATTGAGGAGGAGCCATGATTTGTGAAGCAGCTTTAGGAGGTTGTGGAGCAGCCACAACTGGGGAAGCTGAGAGGAGATAGAGTGGAGGCATCCACTCATATAGAGACCTCTAGTAGGGGGAAATTTTGAGCCAAGTGGGTAGAGGGATCACATGCATCCATTCCTCCAAGTCGAAGGTGGGGCGATGTGGAGTGAAAGTCCCAAGAAGGCTGGAATAGGGGTAGAATCCTTGAGGTACCCAACCTCTTTGATTCAAATTTACTACGGGAGCCTTGATGAGGGATAGCAGGACTGGCTGAGTGGGTGGAGGTAGATGAAGATGGACCGATAGAGAGAGCTACAGAGCAGGAGTCCCAAGACTGTGTAGAGCTAGTACGCTGCAGCAATGCGAGAGGCACAGGAGTGTTGAACTAGTGCAAGATGGCACAGAGGGGTGTGCAATGGTGCAATATGCATGGAGATGTTGTAGTAGCATAGAGGTCAGAGAGGGAGCACTTGTCAGTGGCAGAGGAATCTTTATCATCAGATGATGTTTCTAGCCCAACAACGAGGTCAGTTGGGAGATTTTTTGTTTCTAGAGTTGCTGGAGCAACCACACTTAGGAGAAATGTTGCATGCAAAACATTCCAAAGGCTCAGGATTAGGTTCAAGTTGAATGCATTTCTTATTGAGAGGGAGTGTTGAAAATGGCAACAAGAAAAGCTAAAAACAGAAGTGATAAAAAATAGCACTACTATAAATAGCAGTTCAGGTACCAGTGTTGGACTTAGAAACAAGGAATGAAATATGGAAGTGTTATAAATAGAATTGCTAAAAATAGCAACTCAGGATAGATTCCTTTTTTAGTTAGTCCTTGAACTAAAATAGTGATGTAAAATTCGAATTTGATCTTAGCAGCTGTTTGTAAAATAATTAATTAATTCATCTTGAGTTAATTAGTTGTAGAAAATCAAACATGAAGTCTATGTGGGGACATGTAACAGTTTCTCCATTAATTAAGGAATTTATCCATCAGTTAAAGAGATAGGATGAGTTGTAATTAGTTGGCTCAGTTAACTAAGTCAAGTCTAGTTAGATTGATTCAAACAATTTGTTGAATTAATTGTGAGTTTAGTTAGTTAATGCTTGCATGCATGTAACTACTACACTTCAGATAATTGAATATTCTCTCATAAATAACTCATGCATGTCAGTTTAGATAGAGACCCAATTGAGATCAAAAGAGGGACAATGTACTATCATTTGGATGGATTTTTCCTAGAAAGGAAACTCATCAATGAAGAAGGATTTATCTCCTTCAGAATTGCGCAGTTAGATCAGAGGTTAATGAGTGTGTGAAGATGCCAATTCACACAGGTGGTAGCACTGGATCCTGAGGAAAGTTACGCAAGGAAATAAGAGGATTGGAGGCCAGAGGAGAAGGTTGTGATATCCTTTGACTGTCTATGAGAAGCATTGTTTGATTGCAGAGAGACTAGGATAGCTTGAGAGCTGATTCTTTTTGCAACTTGAACAAGATTTCCACGTGTATGATAATACAAAGATTGGGGTTTTAGGTTGAGGCTTTCCCTGGGTTATTTCTTCTATGGTATGTGTGATTGATTTCTCATTCTCAGTTATATGTGTTTTCCTGATCTTTCTCATTTCGATTAAGCTTTCGCAAAGTGTTGTAGAAGTAGATCTTGTATTGTGTTTTAGTATATTGCATAATTTGTTGATCTACAGTGGGAATTTCTACATTATCGGGTTAACCTATCATAGATTTTCTACACCAACCAAGGTCTTCCTAGAATGAGAGGATAGCCATTAAACTTGGTTTTGGGCTGGAGGACTAAGAAATTAGTGGGATACTCCCAGGAGTTAATGGATACCATGATATCCTCAATAAATCCTTTAGGAGCTCCTCTGGATTTGTGTGCAAGATGTAGCATTGTAGTGGTCTTCCTCAAAGCCCCTTGGAGATTGAGTTTCAACATTGCTTCCCTAGTCATTACGTTGATTGCAACCCCAAGATCAATCAAAGTATTAGGGACCATAATTCCATCAATGTGTACATCCATTATTGGGCCACCAGGATCCAAGTATTTTGGCGAGATTATCCTCCCAAGCATCAGATCATATAGTTGTCCAACAAAATTGATTTTGGGGGTATCTCTTCTTCTTCTCCCAAGCCTTTTGAAGCATTCCTCCTTGATAAGATTTTTTTAAATGGGAACATCTTTGATGGCCTATATAAGGGGTTTCTTGACACACAAGATTTTCAATTTTCCAAAAAGTTTGACCTCTTCTGGGGTGTGTTGTTTATGTGGACCAACCTTTCAGGATAAGGAGGTGCATTGAATTGAGAGGAACTCTCCTCCTTCTCTACTTTTAGCTATTCAAGTGGAGAAGGTGGATTATTACCCAGGAGAAACTTTCCAAACCTAAGGTTTATCTCTTGTATTTCCACAACATAAGTAGGTTAGGATATCTCCCCACTGTAAACCTATTGCACCTTCTTGTTCTTCACATTCAGATTGGGATGAGAAGGCATTTGAGGTCTTTTAGGTGGATTTTGGTGAGGATGTTGTGGTTGTGGTTGATGTGGAGTAAGTAAAGTAGGAGGTTGGATTTTTTAAAGCCTCTAACTTGGTGAGGGGTTTCAACATTGGGAAGGTTTGGGTGGATATGACTGAAAAGGAGGGTTGATAGGATGAGGAGGATATTGAGGAGTATAAGACCAAGGAGGTGTGGAACATGATGGAATAGTGGAAGGGTGCCAAGGCTGGAAAGGTACATTTTGATTTAGATTGTAGTGAGGACAATATGCACCTTGCATGCCTTGTTGATATGGCCCACGACCTAGGGGTCTCCTTTGGTTAATGAAGCACAACTACTCACCCGCACCTTATACCCCTCCTTGGTATACAAACTTTAGGCTTAGCAAAGAGGGACATTTATCTGTTTCATGATTCTCTTCACAAACTAAACAACCTTCTATGACATTCAGTGGACATTCATTCCTAGGATGTCTTTTAGTACACCTAAGGAGAAATATAACTAGTTCCCTCTCTGCTTCCTCTTGCCTTCTTTTGATTTTCATAATATCCATCTACAAGGAAAAATTATGTATAATTTCACTCTTAAAACCTTCAAACATACTCCCTATATCATGCTTGATGGTTGTTGTGCATGGAGAGGAGCTAGCTAAGCTTTGGGTAGACCTACATTTTTTCCTAGCAGCCCTACAGTGATTCTTGAATATAGTTTTCATGTCATCATAAGGAAATTGGTAGATATCTCCTCTAGATAGCATGTTGATGTTTTTCATTAGATATTCTCTGATACCTCGAAGAAGAACTAGCTCAAGTGACTCAAGATCAAGCGTATGGTTGGCCCTTCTATAATTGAGTTAAAACCTTTCCTCATAGTCCTCCAAAGATTCATCAGGTCCAAGGGTCATCGTAAATATTTCCTCCTTTTTTTATTTGGACCTATAGTAATCACCATGTTTATCATTGAAGGCTTGTGTCATTTGGGCCAAATAGTGATGTTGCCTCTAGGTAGACTCATAAACCAGCGTAAGGCTACATCTTTGAGGGTAGAAGGAAATAACTTCAGCTTCTACTCATCATAGGCATAGTCATAGATCCTATAGTCAACAAGATATCAAACATGAAGGTGTCAGGATCTTCATAGGTTAGGCCGTGGAAATGTGGAAGGGAAGCAAAGGCTTATATTTTTCATTATAGACTCTCCATTGCTTTCTCTGATAGGGAAAATCTCATTATTCCAGTTTTCAGTCATAGTTTGTGTAGGTGAGATAGGTTCTTCTTCTCCTATAGGTTCTTCAAAAAATTCAGGTGGCTCTCCTAAAGGGTTTTTCAACTCCACTGTAGTCGGAGAGGGAATTTCACAGTTGCTGAAGAAGAATGAAGGTTGACTACTTTAGGAGGTGGAGGATTTTGGCAATAATTTCCCTTGGTTATCCCTACTCCTAGGAGGCATGAAATAAAAATTTTAATTTTTGAATTTTTCACTTTTTGTTTAAAGCAATAAGACTGATGCAAAATAGAAAAATAGCTCCCTGGAAACAACCCCAAAAAGTGATGAGCCTTGGTATTACACCAAAGATGTTGCCACTCCTAATGGATTCTCAATTTTAATTATCAACCTGAGGTTCATACAAAACCCAAGGTGACAGTGCTATATGCACACTAGGTTAGGTTCTACTCATGTCACTCCTATTCATGAAATCATAGCAGGGTATTCAGGCACCGTTCCTACAACTAATTGTAGTGAAAACCTCTTATGAAAGCATAAATGAACATGATTCTACTACCAAGGTGAAAATTCTTGGCATTATGATACAGATTTAGCTCTATGACACAGGTGTTGTCCTTGATGGCAACTCACGCAGATGACAGATCACAATTCAGGCTCATAGAATCAAGAAAGCGAGGTATACACAGGTTCCCCATTAACCAAGTCACATGTACACGCGGGTTCGTAGACCAAAAGGCATGTATAGCATACACGCGCACTTTCACGAAAGGAAAGGTGCATACATGTTGGAAAACTTAGTTTTGGTTCTGTTGATGCCTCGAAAATCGCTGCAATAACGTTGGGGGATAACCACCTGGTCCGGACCTTAATACAACTCCTTTTCCATTTGGGATGGTGGCTCCGACTGGATATAATGGGACCAGTTTCCCAATGATGAATAGAAGGGGTGGATGAGTGATGGGTTGTCTGTTCTAACGATAGGAGAATGACTTAATCTATCAACAAAATAAGAGAACTAATACTAATCCCGGGAACAATTATTATTTGTAAATGCAGCGTTTAATAATCTTTGTCTATCGACAGGCATGTAGATGACTCTGTAAAATAAACATAGATATTCATTCATTCAAAGATTACTTCATCTAAATAGTTAAACAAAGTGATTAACACAAGATTACTGCATTTATCATTTATATCATCGATACATATATGATTAGAAGAAAAGCATACTATAAACAACCAATAGTGGAATGCATAAAGGATGCTGTTAAGACACATATATATGTGATAATAACAAAAGCGATCAAATGACAATTCATATAACAAGAATGAGTCCAGACATAGATAATAGTACCATATGAGCTGCTAATCAATCCCAATATCAATCGCTATTTGAAATTCTTCCTTCAACGCAGAAATGCTTTCAAACAAAGACAGTAGTGCACATTTGTATAAAAGTTTCCTTATCAAAATCAGAATGATTGGTCGAGTTTCATAAAAGAATATCCCTGAAGTACAATAGTACAACTTCAAGGTTTAAGTCATATACAAAACTTTACGACCCTTTCTAAATGCATGAAAGGGTCTATAAATACTACTAAACTAAAAAAATCTATGAAAACAAAATCCTACTTAATTGGTATCATTTAACAATAACTATCTTCTTGGCAACGATCTTGCAGTCGGCGATGTGAATCATCACTTGGGCTGTTTGCCTTTAAACCTGAGCTGGCTTATCGCAAGCATTGGCTCCACTTCGGGTGGTCTGTTGAGGCGAGAGCTGAGTTGGGCAGCAAAGGTGGCATCCTGAATATCGGGGATAATATACCCGACCGCATCTGTGAGGCATTTGAGAGCGACTCTTTGGCTGTGCGACTTCACTAAAAAGAACCAATAGGCATCCCATGTCAAGCTGTTAATTCCCGCAATTAACCTTCCATTTTTCTCCAGCTCTGGGTAACATGACTGCTCCAACATCTTCGTTGCTGTTAATTGGCCTGGAGTACATTGAGAAATCATGTTAGACAAGTAAAGAGTATTATTTAACCAATTCAACCAAATTACTAGTGGTTGTATTGCATCTTAAAATTGCTCTTTCTGCCTTCATTAACTGAGATTGCCATTCTATAAATAATATTTCTTTGTGCGATTCTAGAATCCTTGGTAGGTTAGTTGCCTGTCCCTGATTGGAATCTTGCCATTCTAGAAAATTTGTCAATGTTTCTTCGGCTTGATCCAAATCTGTCCTTGCCTTTTCTACTTTTTCACTTATGGATGCCACTAAGTCGCACAATGGTTCTGCTTGAGTGATTTGCTGACACAAAAGCTTCATCTGATTTATCAATCCTTTGTTTAATTGAAATGCCTCTGCTTTAAACTCATCTATCTGGGGGAGCTTCTTTGTTTGCTCAAGTTGAGCTGATAATTGAGCGATCTGCTCATCTTTGGATTTCAGCATTTTCTCATTTGATGCTTTTAGTTGCGCCAATGCCTCCAATAGCTCCTTTTTCTTTTGGACTGCACTGTCGTCAATCCTCTGTTTTTCTTCCTGCAATTGTTTAGTCAGCTGATTGTTTATTTGTTGTTGTACTAGTAATTGCTATTCTGCCTGCTCTACCTTTTGCTGCGCTTCCGATAATTGTGCTTGTAGCGAAAAGATATCCTGATCTTTTGTCTTCAATAACCTGCTCACCTTCGATGCTTTGTCTATTGTCGATGCCGAATAAGCTCCAGCATATTGCAATAGCTTTGTCAAATCATCAGAGGGGTCAAATTCCTCTTTCCATAGCACATTGCCCATTACTGTTTGTTCTGGGAATAAAGAAGGTTGATCAGTCCTTCTCCTCTTCATTTGTCGTTTCACTACAGCTTTATGCCTTGGGCTATAGAAGAAATCCAAGGGAGGAATCTCTTCAATCTGCAAAATGACTTCACCGGAAGGATCCTTTGGGATTATTTCCGCTTCTTTTGATTTCGGTGAGTCGTTGGTTTCACCTGAAACCTGCTTTGACGTCGCCTCTTGTGTATTGACTTCTTTTGAAGTCTCTTCATCTTTAAATAATTTCAGATTGCTGATAATCGAATTAAATTGCTGCCATTCCTGGAGCAATTTCGGATCAATCTGTATATCTTCATTTACATTTAAACTACTCTGTTCTTGCTCTTTCGCCTGGGTCTCTTCTTGTCTTTGCTCATGCACTTCCTCCTGTTGCTTTGATGCAATAGGAGGTTCTTTATCAAGTCACTGCTCAGCCTCGCCTGGTTCTATTGTTGGAGTCGTTGCTAACAGGTCTAGAGGCAGAGTTCGCAACCTCTGCTTTCTAAGTCTGTTGAATTCGACTAGCCCTTAATCTTTGTATTCAATTATGGCGAGAGATTTAACTTGATACATTGACTCGGCCGATGCGAACAAGTCCTCAAATCTGTCTTCTTTATGCTCGAACTTGGTCAATTGGGCCTGTTCGAGTGCATTATAGGTGACTTTGTTTGGATCAAATCGCCTGCTTGGTAGAGTTGCCAGGGTTAATGAATTTATTTTCTCAGCTTCTTTCTCTGCATGTTTGAAATCATGCAGAGTGTAGATACCAATTCTTAAAGGAAAAGAGGGCTAGACGTGCTTCTTAGCTTTCTTCAAAGTTTGTGTAACCCCATCGGCGATGATCTGATAGGCTATTTCCCTGGCCAGTAGTTTATCAGGGATGTATAGAGGAAGAACGTGGGGTTTAGCTTGACTGCCAAAAACTCTGATATAAGTGAACTTTTCCTCCCTGAACCAACTCCCTATGGAAGTTAAATCCACCCCTACTTGGTAAGAAATCTTAGGGGGAGGCTTATTGAAAATAGAATGATGAATGGGCAACATGAAGCCGTTGCAGATTTGATACAAATGGTGCTTGTAGTTGGTTTTCCACAACTTTTGATGGTATATGTGGACAGGTGCGGGGTCTTGCGACGTCCACCTCCATCCGAGCACAGGAAATTCAGAATTAAAACACAGGACATCTAATATATATGCACTGTAGTAAAATGGGGGAATGAACCTTTCAGTGACGCGGGACTTGAATCTAAAATCAAGAATTGTGGATGCTAACTTATCGGATAGTATATCTGCCCAATCCATTATTTCACCACTACATGTCGCCTCCATTAAGGGGACCATTTCTATGGTAAAATTGGCGGAATCATGTAATCCCCACAACATGCACATCATTATCCCAACATAGCAATAAGGAGAGCATAGAGAATCGACCCAGTACTTACCCGAAGATTCGTGCTTGTGCTTTGCTAGATTTTGTCTCCAACCCCGAATGGGTTCAGATTCAGTCTCATTCTTAGCTCAGAATTTCTCCAGGAATTTCGTGTTATATTTCTTCTTTGCCACCGGTAAATGATACATTTTCCTTAAATCCTCGGCTCGAAAGGAACCGAAAATTCTCCCATCTGTGGTGCTGAAAGTTCTGTTGGTAATTGGGATTTCCTGAATCGCCCATCTAACCACATCTGTATATGGGAGGATTTGCTCCCGAGCCGCTATTCGATGAAGAAAAGAGTTGGCTAAATCGCTTAGATTAGCCTCGGATTTGCTAGTGCTGTCAACTGAAACTTGTATTGCTGTCACCCTTGCCTCTTCAGCTTCGATCAGATTATAGGTGCCTTGCCAAGTAGTTCTGACAAGTCCTAGGCATGTAGTGTCCGATACTAGCCCTTTCTTTTTAGTGCTTGGATCAACGACAGGTTGCCCTGTGGCTGGCGAAGCGGAAGCCATTGTGGTTTTCTTGGATTTCTTCCCCATTCTGCTTAAATTTGGTACTTCGGAAGAATTCTACACAGAGATGATAATGGACATAATACAGAAAATGATAGCTTAAATCAAATATGACTGAGATATATATCGATGAATGCATGGCGAACGATTGACTTAAGGTGGCCTCGGATAAAATCTGTAAAAAGATCTCAGGCTTACTGTTTCATTAAATGGCCGTTAAGACCTGTCAATCCTATCAATGCCCGTCAATTCGATTAATGGCTGAATGATTTATTTGAAGCGTGCCTTGGGTGTTTTGGCATTTAAGCGCAGATGAATGGCTCTTTGGAAGATGAGGCCTTAAATACAAATAAATTGTATTAAACCCGCTTTAAGATTTCCTTTGAAATCTATGCTTTTTGGCTTTATCACAATTGGGCATCGAGGGAAATCATAAATCGTTATATTGGTTACATTTGGAATCCGCAATCGCCGATAGCGATATCGCATCGCATCGGGAGTAGCGAGTGGGGCACTTTAAAAGAATTCATAGTATAATCGCCGATTTCCGATAGCGATATCGCATCGCATCGGAGCAAAAGGGAGCTTTATTGCGCTAGTTCATTATCGCCGATACCCAATAGCCTTTTTCGCGTCGGAGAAAACCAAAGGGTCCTTAAGTTGCGCTTCCTTTGTCATTGCGATATGCGATCTTGCGATCCCTTTATCATAATGACAAAAGGTTAATCATTTATGTGTAAGGCTCTTGATTGGTTTATTCGAAAAGGTTTTTTGGTAATGCTTTATTTTATTTTTTCGGACCTTTTTGAATAAAACTAAATTGATACCAATTAAAATCAAAATTAAAAAAGGGACCCATTTCATATTATAGTTTTGGGATAATAGTGATATGAAATGGGGGGTTGTTGTAGGGCACAATAGGTTCGTGGTATCTGGTCCATGGTATTTTGATCCATGGTATTGGTCCAAGGTATCTAGTCCAAAGTGTTGACCTGAGGTATTTGGTCCAAGGAATTGATTCTAAGTGGTTTTGGACCATGGTATTGAGTAAGGCCTAAGACTATAAAAGGAGGAGAAGATCATTAGGCAAAGTCACTCATGAATTGAATATCTAATTAAGAGTAAGATCTAGAATATAGGTTAATGGGTTATGGTGCACAGCTGGATTTGAATCAAGGATGAACCTGAACGCTTGATGAAGGATAAGTTCTATTGATGGGTCAAGATCTTAAGGCTTGAAGAGAAGTATCTTTGTGTGGTTTCTATCTTTTATCTGAATAACTGGCGCATGTTGTAATCTCTAAATATGATGATATGGGTATAACTGATATATGGAATTGTTGTAAAGTTTAAATCATCATTTACATATATGTACGCAGGTTCACTTTAGCAGAGGTGCGTATACACACTGGTTCTACATATCAAAACAGCATATACGCAGGTTTGCCTTCAGAAAACGGTGTATGTATGTAGGTTTGACACATTGAAATAGCATATACCTAATAAAATTTGCTTTAGCTACTTTTGTTTGTTGTTGTGGTGTTCTAGGTTCTAGCTTAGGTTCTGGTTACTATTACTGTATTCTAGTTACAACATTTTGAGAAGTGATTGATTGATTCAGTTTTGGTTAGTGCAAAGGAGATTGATTGATGTAGATATATTTGATGGATCCAGTCTGAAAATTTATGAAATGTGGTCCCTCGAAGAAAAGAGAAGGTTGTAGCCTTCTGTAGGCCAGAACCTACATACTAGTAAACACATGAGCTAGTACAAGAGCTAGGGGGTTGTAGCTCCCTTCCAGGAGAAGCTGGAGAAAGAGAGAAGGTTGTAACCTTCTGCAGGTAGAAGCCTGCATACAGGTATAAGACTGCACTAATACAAAAATTGTAAAAAGATTTTTTTTTATTAAAAGAAGATAGAGACGATTACAGTAGGTGGTTTTCACCGACATTGGGTTTCCACCTTATATCTTTTGTTCATGTGTGTCATTGTCTATTTTGTTTTTACCACACTTGGTTACTGTTTATATAGTTATGATGTACAAATTAAAGGTCAACATATGATGAATTAACTAAGTTATAAGTTTGAAGGGTATACGCTAGTTTCCTTAAATATAGTTGCGTATACATGCAATTTTGATTAACTAAAGTAGCATATATAAATCTGAAATGAAATATTATTGACTTTCTAATATTGATTCACCTCCCCCTCTCAGTATTATTTCCAATAAAAATTCCAATCATCAAATGTAAATGCTAATTGAAATTTCATAAGGGAAAATAGGCTAATTTAGTGGAAAAAATAAATCATACTACTCTGCTTACCATTCATCAAATGTAAATGCTAATTGAAATTGCATAAGGAAAAAGAAATCTATTTGCAGGAATAAATCATGCTACTCTACTTGCATAGTTGAGTCAAATCAATAACCTACCTTGCATGCACCATTTACCTACTCACACTTGCTTGAAATTGAGAATTCACATATTTAACATGCTTATGAAGAAAAAATGCTAAATCTAACTCTATTTTTCTGACTGATGGTCGTAGTCATGGAAGGATGAGGTTGGAGTGGTCCTAAGGTTTTCCTTGATCATCAAATCATAGTGTGGGGACTATTATTCAACTTAACTAAGCCATAGTCCATGTTTCAAGCAAAACTGATTAAAGAAATTAAAGCTACATGACTACTACAGGAGGTGCTACAGGGATCTGCAAGGGGCGCTACAGGGTTGCTACAAGAGGCCTTGTTTTTCTATAGGGGGAGGGCCTAAGTTATTTTGAGGACATAAATGGGGTCTTAAAGGCATAGGAAGTTGGGTGAAGGTATAAGGAGATCAATGAAGGGTGTGGGAGGTTGGAGTGGTCTTAAGGTCTTCCTTGTTCATCAAATGATAGTGTGGGGGCTATTATTCAACTTAACTAGGCCATAGTCCATGTTTCAAGCAAAACTGATTAAAGAAATCAAAGCTACATGACTACTACAGGAGGTGCTACAGGGATCTTGAGGGGGCACTACAAGGTTACTACAAGATGCCTTGCTTTTCTATAGGGGGAGGATCAAAGATATTTTGAGGACATAAATGGGGTCTTGAAGGCGTGGGAAGTTGGGTGAAGGTATAAGGAGGTCAATGAAGGGTGTGTGTTATAGACATTTTTGGGCACTTCAAACCCAATCAAAAATGTCCATAAACTGAGGGCTCTTAAGTCCCTAAAAGGGTTGCTTCACTGCCTAAAGGAACAAGGTTAATTGATTACATCATCTCCTAGAAATTCTCCACTGAAAAGTGCTCATAAATGGTCAAAACTGGACCATACTGAAAGCTCCATGCAGAGGGTGCGATGCATATCACCTTCCCAATGCATATCACCTTCCCAATGTATAGGGTGTGATGCATACTCTTTTTCTCCTCTGTAGGGTGCGATGGTTGGGAATGGACAAATGGCAAGGACCAAAATGCGAGGTGGAAGATCATGGAATCTTCTAGAAGCTTCCCCTCTGACACTTGCCACTCCATTTTCGACCAGGGATGAGTAAGAGATCTTCATTCTCCAAGTCAAAGCAGGAACTATTAGAGAGAACATACTAATCAAGATCCCAAAAGATGACTCACCTCTCTGTAATCATCTATATATGGATCCCTCATCACAGAGATCCAGATGCTGGAATTTTGTAATCTATAGAGAAGTGTTGTTGGTATTCTGGTGTACATTCACTGTGTTGGGTGATTTTTCTTTGCTTGAGGTGAAAGAAGGGCTTCTTAGCTAGAGGATGATGGTGGGTCAGAACTGCTCATGGTTGTAATCCTCTTGCTACTTTTATCTGAATAAAGCTATTCTTGTTTCCTTCCATATCCTGGTGTACTTGTTTACATATGCTTGTATATGGTTAATGTACATCTGATCCTACATTATTTATGAATTTAGATCCTTGTTTTTTGCATAGTAGTATGTTGTTGTGATTCTACAGGTCTTTTTGAAGCTGAGCAAACAAAGAGCGAGCAGAAAAATTCTATCAAGAAGGAGAGGGAATCGAGCTCAAGACTCAGGTTGGCCCTCTTGGTTCTCCTCTCATCTATTTTCATAAAAGGAATCAATAGTAGACTTTGATTGTTTGTTTCTAAGATAGCCACCCATCTTAGTGGGAATAACAGCATCCGTGTGGAGACTATTCCTGTATAAAAAAATGGCGACTCTGCTAGGGAACGACTAGATTACTTGTTAGCCTATCTATCCTTGTTTCTTTTATAAACATACAGACGGAGCTTGAAGTCAAGCCAACTAGCCTTCGAACTGCATTTGTCATACAAATGCAAAGTAGATCAATGCTACTCAGTCAATATCTGGGTTTTTGTTTATAAATTAAACAATAGATCTACAAGCAATCTAATTGCCCTAAGTAGTGGCTTTAGTAACCTCTTAAATCACCCCTGTGTTTTTACATACATTGATCTGTACTTATTCGGCTTAAACACTTGAACTAAACTGAAAAATGTGATTGAAGTCTCGTTCAAAGTCTTGCACTATAACCATCGCACCCTGCCTTCAAGGCAGCCTATATGCATCGCACTTCTCGAATGGAATAACTGCGCTGCATACTAAGTTCACTGTGTAACAGGTGTGATGGTCAGGGAGGACTGATTTTACCCTCCGACTGTGGATTTTTCTCACTATTTTCAGTCTTATTCAAGAGTTTTTGCTGTCTGTAATCAGTTTTCTTCTGTGAATACCCCCTTCTCTAGCATTATTCTGCCTCCTTAGTGCAAAGAACTATAAACGTTTTTATGTATTGTGTGTTGTTTTAGTTCTCTTTTGCAGAAAATAACATAGTCAAACTATCGTCTCTAGATCTGAAAGTGTCGTAGTTGTCATCTTCAGTTTTAGAAAGCAATCCCATTGTTTTAGATAGTTGATTATACGGTTATTATTGCATAAGACTTGATTTACTATTTTTAAAGTGTCGAAAAGCAATTTCCATTTCAAAATCGCAAAGTGTCTCTCTTGTTTTCACTTCGTTTTGAAAGAGAATTTTGTTGAGTACAGTCGCTTTAAAAGTATTTCAGTTTCTCACATGGTTTCCTTAGTGTCATTTACACATTAAGGGAGCTGAAAGCCAATACATGCATGTGCATTTGCATCTTGAATGCTTGGCTTGATTTAGGACTATGCATATTAGCGTGTTCTCTATGCTCTGTGAAGAAAAGATGCTTGACTTTCTTCCCCTTAGTAGCTAGGATTTTCATTGCTAAAAGAAGATAAAACTCTATTTATCATCTTAGACTGCATTTAGGAATTTTACATACATCACGTGGTGAACCTGAAAGGCAAACGGCTAAGCAAGATCAACTTAAAATAAATCTCAATGAATCTAACAATGCTTTGGAACTTAACGCAACATCTAGAGGTCTAGGCTAGAGATGTATTCCAGCGTCGTAAAGCCTGGTAATTATTGCTTTCAGTGTTGGTTGGGTGATTCCTCCACTCTGAGATGATAAGTGCCAGTACGGACTTGTGCTCCCACGTACCGTCGCATATATGTTGGGAGACCACTATAGGATGCATCCTTTATCCTTAGGAAGCCATGTCTGCCGCCCTATCGATTGTAATGCACCAAACACAGCATTCGGGAAGACTAGCTTCCATACCGTAAAAGGTATTCTACAATTTTACGATTGGTTTGGTAATCCTCTCTGCCTAGATCTCCAGAGAAGTCCATTTTGCTCCTTTTCAGACTCTTAAAGGAAAAGGTCCTCTGAGCGCTTGTTACTTCAAGCTCAATAAAAATTGAAGGCTACTAGAGTCATCTTTTGTTTTTCTCGACTCTTTAAAATTGAAAAAACAAGTTGTGTTCAAGCGTCTAAAAAATTATTTTAAATCGGAATAACGTCAAAAATTCCCCTGTTGATCTTCAGGTTGAGAGAATGGAGTCTACCAACCAAGGATTTCCCCGTGAAGGAAATCCTAGTCCCTTCCTATCTTGGGGAGATGTTGGTCCACCCCATATGGCCACTTTGTCACTTCCACGATTGACAATTGGTTTGCCAGTCTGGCTCTTCTCTACGTCTGTCGTTCAGAATCCCACAATTTCTGAATAGTCTAACCAGCAATTAGACAATATTAGAGTCGCTTCCCAACCTTCTACTTCATATGATTCTCCTTCTCCTCCTTCCTCTTTGCTTGACAAAGTTGATAAAGATAAAAGTCAAGTAACTGAGAAGAAGAAGAAGCAGAAAGAGAAAAAGGAAAAGAAGAAAAAGGAACCAAAATCAAAAGGGAACAACCAAGTATCGTCTAGCAAAAATCCACACACCGCATAGTCAAAACCTAAATCACCTTGCGTCATTTGCAATGGAGATCATTATCACCGAGATTGTCCCTGCATCCCTTGGATCTTAAGGGACTGGTCTCCTCGTTTGCACCACCTAGTAGCATCAACCCCTGGCGATCATGTTGAGTGCTCACTGTCAACCAGTGAAAGTGAGGCACATGAACAAAGAAGGAATCCTAGACTTCCTTGTAAGTTGTGTGAAGGCGATCACACCATCCACTGTTGTCCCTTCCTTGAAGAGGCTAAAATAGTTTTAGATAATCGTCTGGTTTCACCGTTACGACTTCCTCCTGGATATCAAAAACTCTTGCCAAGTCCTCCACCAGTTGAAAATACGGCTGGCCCATCCTTGTGGTCAGCCAAAGAACCTATCGTTGAAAATGAACCTTCGTAATCCATACCAGATGAAAGTCAAAAGGTTGATATGGCAGTTGACCTGGTATTGCCTTCAGAGTGTTCATCTTTGAACGATACTGTCACTGAAGAGAAAGAGAATGACATCGTTCAAATTCTTTTCATCAACACTGACTCTGATGAGCTTGGGGGCATTCCTCCCGTTGGTTTATCGCAGGAAGGAAGTTCATCAGAGTCCTACCCGGCCATCTATTCAATCCCACCACCAAGAAACCTAGTGGTTTCCTTCGACTGGAACCTACAAGGCAAACCCCGTTTACCAGCGAGCGTACCATCCAAAATTATTGTACAAGCTTACAAAATGGTCATGGTTGGTACCATCATTGATGAAGGTAATTCTGTGAGTATCCTTTCCTCAACTGCTTGGAAAGTGCTTGGTTCGCCATCGCTTTTGCCTGAAATGAGAAATCTAACAGGCTTCGACAAAGGAACCAGTCGACCTTTAGGGATCCTTCCAAATGTGCCCATTACATTGAGAAGGAAAACTGTTCACATGAACGTTATGGTAGTTCAAGAACCTTTAGATTACAATCTACTCCTTGGACGGGACTATATTTTTTGCATGGGAGCCGTTGTCTCCTCACTCTTTAGAGTAATGTGTTTTCTGCACGAAGGCAGAATGGTCAAGCTCGTAGACCAAATGTCATTCCCCGGTTCACACATCGCAAATAGTCAAATTCCATC